>JAJONR010031756.1:0-123414 GCA_029582245.1 Solanum etuberosum
TCCTAGTATTCATGTCACAAACAGTTGGACTCAACCAAGTAAGAACAAATAAAATTATTGAGTTTTAAAAGCTAAAAAATTAGGGGGGTCATTTTGGTTTGGGATCTGCGACAAATAGGTTCAAGAGATGAGAGAATTAAGGATACCCACCAGAAAGACTAATCCAATATATAGTCAGTCAAAACGATTAATTATTAACAATTTAAATGAAACTTGACTTCTCCATGAGGTAGCTTTTTCTCACAAATATTTTGTTCTTACTTATTACAATTTTGTCTGATACAAATATTGTTTAGAGTCAGCACCTTGTCAAATGTCCTTTTCATAAGGACCTTTCCATAACTTGCAATTTGATTGTTATATAACTACCCATAAACATAGTCTCATCGGGTCCAATAAATGAAATATAATCTAAATACTTCTTTTACAAAACATGACAAACGACTATTCACCAGTATTTATGTCTCTACAAATAGTTATATTTTAATAGACACATCTTCTCATGAAAAATCACAACATTTTAAGTTAAACTCTTTCATAAAAGAACACAATTATTTTGAACAAGTATATATATAATTTGGTAGTTTCATACTGGTCATTCCATATACTAATAAAAGAGAAACTCAACGACCACATATCAAATATACTCCAAGAATTTTGTGGGTCTAAAATAATACAAAATTATCATTGAATTTCATATAGTGTGTTTCAAATTTAAATTAGACACTAAGTCTTATTTTATCTTTATCATAAGCATAGAGACCCCACATTTAAATATGATCTCAAAAATATTTTTCAAGTATTTAAAAATAGTTTGTCCACATATTTTTTCCCATACTATCATAATGTCATTGGCAACATGAAACCTTTTGGAAATATTATTCTACAAAAGAATTATAGTGCTTCAATTCCTTTTGACAATCTTCACACAATATCAGAGTTTATTCTTTAGAGGCACCTATTGCAGGCACAAAATCAGCAACTTTAAGTCACTGGTCTTTTGTGCTATCACAATTAGACATACCACTTATTATTTAGAATACTAACAATATAAAAAAAACGTACAATTTGTTTCTATTTAACAATGAAGTTTTATATTCTTCAAATCATCAACCGAATGAACATTGCACGTGGATGAATGTTTTATGACTTTAAATCAATTTTAAATTCAAACGGAGTAAAAAAACCAAAAGTACAACACTGACTTATTAGGTAAAGTTTTCATATTCTTCGAACCAATTGTACAGTCTAATTTATCCAGAGTAGAAAACTACAAAAGTTTTTAGTTTACAAAGATAGAGACAATCAAATTTCATACGGAGTACAAAACTACAAAAGTTTTTTTAGTTTTCAAACAGAATAAAATATATTCTTAGATTATCACATATATATGCTTTTCTTTTCAAATAGCCTTCAAACGATAACATTTTGACATACTATCTTATCAAACTAAAATATGCATATCTGAATCTGCAAACTATAGAATTTTAAAGGCAACACTATTTGTCAAATTTCATTCAAAAACCATATCATTTGCAGATGTTTTTCCAAAGACACACATGATAAAAATCAAAAGAGTAACTTTTAGAAACTATTTTCCTCCTTAGATAAATAATAAGAAGGTTACATGGTGTAATATTTAACCGGAATACCACCAATTATTCAGGTACATTCTCACTTAGACCTTGCTAAAGAGGTCAGCAAATTCTTGAGAAGTAGTACACTAATCTTCTATTTCCATGATTTGTTTCCCTCAATCAGTAGAATACAAAAAAATACAAGAGTATAATAATTTTGTAACACCTCGGGTCTCAAAATGAAGAAAATCCTAGTTATCAGAAAATCTGGTGCCAGTACCAACAGAACCACCCACGGACCGTAGGTAGCACCACGGACCGTAGGTGAGGTTCCGTCGTTAAGGCCCAAATCATTATAGTCTCTGATCCCACACACGGTCGACCAGTACGGTCCGTGGTTGGACCTAGAAACCGTAGGTGAGGGTCGGCAGCCAGTTAGAGGGAAATTGTTATTGGGTCAACTTAAATGGTCATAACTCTTAGCAAAAAAGGAATTAGGTGGCCCATGACCTATCAATTGAAAGATAATTGAATCCTCTTTCCAACGCCACCGAGTTTTCTAAAATCCCATCTCCGAGTAAGAAGTTTTGCTCGTTTTAGTGAAGCGTTGTCGGGAAGATCATGAACGACAAACCCAAACGACGACCGGTAGTCCAAACGACGGACCTTTGTTCCCTCCGTTGATGGGCTTCGTTAGAATTAAGTTAGGGTCGTTTTGGTCCTTTTCCGTATGTGTTGGTCACTTAAACTATGTCGTTTAACACCTAAACTACATCGTTTTACTCAATTTAAGCCTAGTAACTTAGTGAGAACATACCCTAGTCGATTCTTTCACAAAAAATCATCAAACTTAGAGCAAAAGAGGAGAGAAAAGTCGAGCAACCTCTCAAGAATACGCAACAATTTTTCTTTTGTTGCAGCACCAAAATCGAAAGATTTCTCCATGAATTTCGTCACCAGGTATGTGAGATTTCACTAGTGGGTTCCTTTCATCCACTAGGTCCCTAGAATTTAGTCAGATTCTTGATTTCCCATATCTTATTTAGACCTAGGGTTTCTAAAACCTTGGATTATTTCTGTAATTTAGCTGTTGTAGTATTCGTAATCGAATTATCATGTTTTCTTGGGAAGTTTGCTTAGTTCCTTGCATGAAACTCAGAACTCTAGTTGTGTAGATTCGTTTAGTTCATGAATTACACTAGTTAGGTCACATAAATAGATATATATGCTTCAGATTCCGAATGTTTCATTATCAGTACTTAAATGTTGCATTCTAAGTTAGCATGTCAGAATGTTGAGCTAATCCAGTATTTGAGTTAAGTTGTGTCATACACATTCCAGTTCGAGTTGGACTAGGGTTCAGCGTACCCTCATAGTCCCAAAACTACGTGCCCCCGTAGACTTATAAGTCCCCTCTGTGGGTATCAGATTTAGTGATCACGCCATTCATGTCTTTATACCGTTGACAAGGTATATTGGGTCCTCTCGATGGGGCGTATACATCAGACTCCACGTTTAGCTCATGTGATTTTATGTCGGTTAATCTTAGCTCCCACAGTCAGACTCTAGTGCATTTGACCAGGTTTACAGTTATACTTCACTATTCAGTATCAGCATGTTAAATTCATGAGTAGTGCTTGGTCATTGCATTTAGCTCAGTTTTCAGTATATTTCAGTAATATTATTCTATTCAGATTATATTATTGCTCAGTTACACTTTGTTAAGTTTATATGTTTTTTCAACTATATTCTATATCCTGCATGCTCAGTACATTTCAATTACTGACGCATACTCTGCGCTACATCCTTTTATGATTTAGGTTCAGGTACTCAGCATCCAGGTCACGCATAGATCGGTCTCCGAACAGTATTAAGTAGCTTCAGTGGTGAGTCCTCATACGTCGAGGACAATAGACATGTTTTTCACATTAAGTCTTTTATTTTAGTTTCAGTTTTGCTAGAGTTAGCTGGAGGCATGTCCCAACAATTCTAGTCAGTTAGAGGATTTTCCAGACAAAGTGTTAGATTCAGCTTTAGCTTTGGAGAGATTGTTCAGTATCACTAAACTCTTAAAAATTATTTATATATTCATATCAGTATTGGGTATTCCCCATATTTCAGTTAACTAATGTTTTAGCTTCCGCACAGTATCTCTTTATTTAGTTGTTTTAGTATGCTTATGATATGCCAGCTCAGGGTTAGCTTGGGTTCACTCGTGAGCCTAGGTCCCGTGTTTACGTCAAGAGGATAGCCTCGGGGTGTGAAAAACTTGGTATCAGAGAATTAGGTTTAAGATTCCTAGGATTTCTGAAAAGCCGCACTAAGTAGAGTCTCTTTCATGGGTGTGAAGTGCACCACATCCAATCAGAGGGAGGCTAAAAAGTATTTTAGGAAAAACTTGACTTTCTTGCTATTATTATCATGCGTAGGTATGATCTTCCTTCTAATTCATCGTTATGCATTTCAGATCACGCCTCCTCCTAGAGCTTACGCAAGGAATGGTAATTCCCGCAATGCTAACGGAGTTCCTCCAGTCCCAAACCATGAGGTCACTAACACAAAATTTTGGAATACTATTCAGCTTTTGGCTCAGAGTGTGGCCAACCAGAACAACCAACATGCTCTAGTTCTGGCAAATGCCAATAGTGGGTCAGCAACAGCTAGGGTTCGAGATTTTATTTGGATAAATCCACCTGAGTTTCTAGGGTCGCAGGTTGGTGAGGACCCACAACATTTCATTGATGAGGTTAAGAAAATCTTTGGAGTGATGCAAGTGACTTGTAGTGATAGGGTAGAGTTGGCATCCTACCAACTTAAAGATGTGGCTCACATTTGCTTCACTCAGTGGAAAGAAAACAGGGGTGCGGACGCAGCTACTGTGACTTGGGAATGCTTTACTGGAGCTTTTCTGGATAGGTTCTTCTCGAGAGAGTTGAGGGAGGCTAAAGCTCAGTAGTTCATGAATTTGAGGCAAGGTACCATGTCAGTCCAAGAGTACGGACTTAGTTTCACTCAACTCTCCAGGTATGCTCTATAAATGGTTACCGATCCAAGGGCACAAATGAGTAAGTTTCTGTTTGGGATATCCGACTTGGTGAACACAGAGTGTAGGAATGCTATGCTGCTAGAAGATATGAATATCTCTAGGCTTATGACTCATGCTCAACAGGTTGAGGGAGACAATCTTACGGAATTTTCTAAGGACAACAAAAAGGCTAGAACATGTAACTATGAGTACTCTCAGCAGAAATCGGGTGGTGGAAATCACTCTCAGTTTCAGCAGAGGTCTACAACCCCCGCACCTTCATCAGCTAGTGCTCCAACCCCCAGGTTTCGACAGGATCAGAAAGGTAAGGCATCAGGCTCTAAGTCTCAGGGGAGTGCTTCAGGTACCAGGAGTTTCCCAACTTGTCCAAAGGGTGGTAAGAACCATCCGGGCGAGTGTCTTACAGGCAAGGAAGGGTGTTTTGGGTGTGGTCAGTCTGGCCATAGGTTGAGAGATTATCCTTCTGCCAGGCAGGGGTAGAGAGGTAACAATTATAGGTCTCAGTCTACCGCTCCAGCAGCACAAACAGGTCACCCAACTCAGCAGGGTGCTTCATCTGGTATAGGTGGCGGTCAGTGCCAGAACAGGTTGTATGCTCTCGAGGCTCGCCAGGATCAGGAAGATTCTTCTGATGTGGTCACTAGTACATTACGAGTCTTTCATTTAGATGTTTATGCATTATTAGATCTAGGGGCTACACTGTCTTTTGTAACTCCCTATATCTGTAAACTTCGGTGTCAGTCCAGAAACTCTTTCAGAATCCTTCTCAATATCTACTCCAGTTGGTGACCTAGTTATAGCCAGACGGGTATACATAAATTACCCTGTCACAGTCTCTCAGAAAGTCACCTCAGCAGATCTTGTAGAGTTGGAACTGATAGATTTCGATATCATTCTAGGCATAGATTGTTTACATTCCTGTTATACCTCAGTCGATTGTAGAACTAGGATCGTTCGATTCCAGTTTCCAAAAGAGCCAATTTTAGAGTGGAAGGGTAGTAGCTCAGTGCCTATGGGTCGATTCATTTCTTACCTTAAGGCCAGAAATATGATTTCCAAAGGGTATGTCTATCATCTTGTTTGCGTTAAGGATTCCAACTCCGAAACCCCAACTCTTGAGTCAGTCCCAGTAGTAAATAAGTTTCCAAAAGTGTTTCCAGAAGATCTTCCCAAAGTTTCTCCAGAAAGGGAAATCGACTTTGGAATAGATCTCTTTCCAGATACCCAGCCTATTTCGATTCCTCCTTAAAGAATGGCTCCAGATGAGCTTACAGAATTGAAGGAGCAGTTGAAAGACCTTCTATATAAGTGCTTCATCAGACCTAGCATCTCTCCATGGGGTGCTCCAGTATTGTTCCTGAAAAAGAAAGATGGTTTGCTCAGAATGTGCATTGACTATCGGCAGTTGAAGAAAGTCACCATCAAGAATAAGTATCCCATTCCCAGGATTAATGACTTGTTCAATGAACTTTAGAGTGCCAGCTGCTTTTCTAAGATAGACCTCAGATCCAGCTATCATCAGCTTAGAGTCAGAGATAGTGACATTCTGAAGATAGCCTTCAGAACTCGGTATGGTCATTATGAATTTGTAGTTATATCTTTCGGACTAACAAATGCTCCTGCAACTTTCATGGACTTAATGAACGGGTGTTCAAATAGTATTTGGATTTTTTTGTTATTGTCTTTATAGATGATATCCTCCTTTATTCTCGCAATGAGAAAGAGCATGCGACTCATCTGAGAATTGTTCTGCAAACCCGCAAAGATCACCAGTTATTCACTAAGTTCAGGAAATGTGAATTCTGGTTACAGTCCATCGCTTTCCTTGGTCATGTGATATCTAGCGAAGGAATCCGAGTAGATTCTCAAAAAATAGGGGCAGTGAAGCAATGGCCCAGACCCACCTCTCCAATAGATATTAGAAGTTTCTTGGGTCTGGCTGGTTATTACAGGAGATTTGTTGAAGGATTTTCATCCATAGCTTCCCCATTGACCAAGTTAACTCAGAAAAAGGTTAAGTTTCAGTGGTCAGATGAGTGTGAGAAAAGCTTTACAGAATTGAAAACTAGGTTTACTACAACTCCTGTCTTGACTCTACCAGATGGTTCAGACGGTTATTTTATTTACTGTGATGCATCCAGGGTCGTCCTAGGTTGTGTATTGATGCAGCGAGTTAAGGTCATAGCTTATGCTTCTAGACAGCTTAAGGTACATGAGAATAACTACCCGACTCATGACCCTGAGCTTGCAGCCGTAGTATTTGCCCTAAAGATTTGGAGACATTACTTGTATGGTGTTCACGTAGATGCGTTCACAGACCATAAAAGCCTCCAGTATGTGTTCACCCAGAAAGAGTTGAATCTTCATCAAAGGAGATGCCTTGAATTACTCAAGGACTATGACATGACTGTACTTTACCATTCTAGTAAGGCCAATGTAGTAGCTGATGCACTTAGTAGATTGTCCATGGGTAGTGTAGCACATGTTGAAGAAGAAAGGAAAGAATTAGCAAAAGATGTTCACTGGCTTGCTCGCTTAGGAGTTGGTCTTACAGACATATTAGATGGTGGTGTGATAGTTCAGAATATATCATAATCTTCATTGGAAGCGTAGGTTAAAGAAAAACAGGATAGTGATCATGTTTTACTTCAGTTGAAAAGTGCAGTCCATTAGCAGAAGGTACAGGTTTTCTCCCAATGGGGAGATGGTGTGTTTCGTTATCAGGGTCACTTATGTGTTCCTAAGGTGGGTGAGTTAAGGCAGCAGATCCTTACAGAAGCTCATAACTCCAGGTATTCCATTCATCCAGGTGACACTAAGATGTATCGTGATCTACGGGAAGTCATTTGGTGGAACGGTATGAAGATCGACATAGCAGATTTTGTGGCTAAGTGCCCTAATTGTCAAAAAGTTAAGGTAGAACATCACAAACCAGGAGGTATGACTCAAGAGATTAACTTTCTGACATGGATGTGGGAAGTGATAAACATGGACTTCATCACGGGTTTACCTCGTACTCACAGACAACATGACTCCATTTGGGTGATAGTAGACAGAGTTACTAAGTCCCCTCACTTCTTAGCTGTCAAGACTAAAGATTCGGTGGAGGACTACGCCAAGCTTTACATTAATGAGATAGTCAGGTTGCATGGGGTTCCTGTCCTCATTTTACCTCTCATTTCTGGAAATTGTTTCAGAAAGGTCTTGGTACTCAGGTAAATCTCAGCACATCATTTCATCCACAGACGGATGGTCAGGCAGAACGTACCATTCATACCTTAGAGGACATGTTGAGAGCTTGCATGATCGATTTCAAGGGAATTTGGGATGCTCACCTACCTCTTATAGAGTTCGCCTACAACAATAGTTACCATTCCAGTATCCAGATGGCCCCTTGTGAGGTATTATATGGGCGTAGATGCTTATCTCTGATTGGTTGGTTTGAAGTAGGTGAAGCATCATTGATTGGGCCAGATTCGGTTCATGAACCTATGGAGAAAGTTCAACTTATCAGACATAGATTAAAGATAGCCCAGAGTCGTCAGAAGTCCTATGCAGATGTGAGGAGAAGGGACTTAGAGTTTGAAATCTATGATTGGGTTTTCTTGAAGGTGTCCCCTATGTAGGGGGTGATGAGATTTTGCAAGAAAGGGAAGCTCAGTCCGAGATATGTAGGTCCTTACAAAATTCTGAAAAAGGTTGGAAATGTGGCATATGATTTAGAGTTGCCAGCAGAACTAGCAGCAGTCCATCCAGTCTTTCACATTTCCTTGTTGAAGAAGTGTGTGGGTGATCCAGCATCAATAGTACCATTAGAGAGTGTGGCTGTGAAGGATAGTATTACTTATGAAGAGGCGCTAGTTGAGATTCTTGACCGTCACGTTCATAGGTTGGGAAATAAAGAAGTTGCTTCAGTGAAGGTTTTGTGGAGGAGTCAGTTCGTAGAGGGAGCTACTTGGGAAGCAGAAGCAACCATGAAGGCCAAGTATCCTCATCTCTTTCCTTCTGATTCCGTTTCAGCTTGAGATAATAGTTCCTCTCATGTCTCTCATTTTATGCTTGCGAAAACTCAGTCTTAGTATCATGTTCCTTCAGTTATTCTTGAATTTTAAACTTATTTGCATGATCTTGGAACCCGGTTTAGTCCGATATACGTTTCTAGTACTTAGTGGTAAGGATTGCAGCTCCTTCCCTCCATACTCAGCTTGTTTAGACTTCATTCGAGGACGAATGTTCCCAAGGGGGAGATAATGTAAAACCTCAGGTCTCAAAATGAAAAAAATCATAGTTTTCAGAAAATCTGGTGTCAGTACCAACGGAACCACCCACAGACCGTAGGTAGGACTACAGACCGTAGGTGGGATTCCGTCGTTAAGGCCCAAATATATATAGTCTCTGATGCCAGCCAAGATCGACCAATATGGTCTCTAGTTGGACCTACAAACCGTAGGTCTGACCGTATGTGAGGGTTAGCAGCCAGTTAGAGGGAAATTGATGCTAGGTCAACTTCAAACGGTCATAACTCTTAGCACAAAAGGAATTAGGTGGCCCATGACCTATCAAATGAAAGATAATTGTATCCTCTTTCCAATGCCATCAAGTTTACTAAAATCCCATCTCCGATTAAAAAGTTATGCAAGTTTTAGTGAAGCCCTATAGAGAAGATCATGAATGACAAACCCAAACGACCGTCGGTAGTCCAAACGACGGACCGTCATTCCCTCCATGGATGGGATTTGTCAGAATTAAGTCAGGGTCGTGTTGGTCCTTCCCCCTATGCGCTGGGTACTTAAACTACATCGTTTAACACCTAAACTATGTTGTTTTACTCAGTTTAAGCCTAGTAACTTAGTCAGAACTTACCCTAGTCGATTCTTTCACAAAAATTCATCAAACTTAGAGCAAAACAGGAGAGAAAAGCTTAGAAGCCTCTCAAGAACACGCATCAAGTTTTCTTCAGTTCCAGCCCAAAAATAGAAAGATTTCTCCGTGAATTTCATCAAGAGGTATATGGAATTTCATTAGTGGGTTCGTTTCATCCACTAGGTCCCTAGAATTCAGTCAGATTCTTGATTTCCCATATCTTGTTTAGACCTAGGGTTTCTAAAACCTTGGATAATTGTTGTGATATAGTTATTGTAGTATTCGTAATCGAATTATCATGTTTTCTTGGGTGGTTTGCTTAGTTCCTTGCATGAAATGCAGAACCCTAGTTGTGTAGATTCGTTTTGTTCAAGAATTACACTAGTTAGGTTAGATAAACATATATACATGGCTCAGATTTCGAATGTTTTATTATCAGTACTTAAATGTTGCATTCTCAGTTAGAATGTAAGAATATTGAGCTAATCCAGTATTTCAGTTAAGTTGTGTCATACACATTCCAGTTAGGAGTAGGTTTAGCACCGAGTTGGACAAGGGTTCAGCTTACCCTCATAGTCCCAGAATTACGTGCCCCCGTAGGTTTATAAGTCCCCTTTGTAGGCATCAGATTTAGTGATCACACCAGTCATGCCTTTATACCCCTGGCAAGATATATTGGGTCCTCTCGATGGGCGTATACATCGGACTCCACGTTTAGCTCACATGATTTTATGTCGGTTAATAGTAGCTCTCACAGTCAGACTCTAGTGCATTTGACCAAGTTTTCAATTATACTTCAGTATTCAATCTCAGCATGTTAAATTCATGATTAGTGCTTGGTCATTGCATTTAGCTCAGTTTTCAGTATATTTCAGTATTGTTATTCTGTTCAGATTATGTTATTATTCAGTTACGCTTTGTTCCGTTTATATGGTTGTTTAGTTATATTCTATATCCTGCATGCTCAGTACATTCCGTGTACTGACGCATACTCTGCACTACATTCTTTCATTATGTAGGTTCAGGTACTCAGCATCCAGGTCACACATAGATCGATCTCTGATCAGTATTTAGCAGCTTCAGTGGTGAGTCCTCATACTTCGAGGACAATAGACATGTTTTTCACATTCAGTCTTTTATTGGAGTTTCAATTTTGCTAGAGTTAGCTGGGGGCATGTCCCAGCAATTCCAGTTAGTTAGAAGCTCTTCCAGACATACTGTTAGATTCAGCTTTATCTTTTGAGTGATTGTTTAGTATCACTAAACTCTTAGAAATTATTTATATATTCAGATCAGTATTGGGTATTCCCCATCTTTCAGTTAACTAATGTTTTAGCTTCCGCATAATATCTCTTTATTCAGTTGTTTTAGTATGCTTATGATATGCCAGCTCAGGGTTATCTTGGGGTCATTCGTGATCCTAGGTCCCGTGTTTACGTCAAGGGGGTAGCCTCGGGGCGTGACAAATTTTCTTAAGATTGTTGTTCATCTTGTATACCTAAGATACTTAGAGAAAAAATAAATTGAAAAACCTTATAAGAAAAAACAAAGCTTAAACAGTATTTTCAAAAATAGAAAATTAAAACCAGTAGAGAAAATAGAACTATAAATATATTAGAAAAAATATACAAAATATTTTTCTCAAAGAAGAAAATTGAGCCCACTGAATGCACAATGTCCCCTTAAGGAAATTATTCCCCTCAAGTACCCGAGGTTAATGGAATATATCCTCCCAGGATAGAATGATCTTACTCACTGATGTATCGATACCTATACCCACAGTGTCAGCAAACCACTCAACGACAGTAAAGTACACTTAGAATACTAGATTTGGCAGTAGAAGAAGAAGTCCAGAAAATCGGTTCTCTTAAAATAGGAGGAAATCCCTCTATTTATAGACAACAAAGGGTAGTGTGAAAAGGTGCTTATTGTTCCTTACCGAAAAGGTCACAACCTTTTGGAAAAGTCACAATCTTTCAGATAGGTCACAACCTTTCATAAAAGTCACAACTTTTGTCACAACTTTTCATAGAAGTCATAACTTCTGATAAAAGTCACAACTTTTCATTGAAGTCACAACTCTTAATGAAAGTTACAACTGTTCATTTTACATTCACACCTTTAAAACCCAACAGTTCTCTACTATTGTTTTATTGTTACCAGGTAGGTTTTCACTTTAGAATCGTGGTTGTGGATACTCCTTGCACTGGGCAGTCGACTTGGTATCTTAGTTGCTTGCAATTAGGCTATTAACGTGTGATCCAGATTGTAGTTGAGTCATCACCATTGATTTGGAGTCGTGTGGAGCAGCTTGGGATTTCAGAAGTAAGGGTGAGCTCCTGGAGTCAAGAGCTACCGGTTTCCATTTCTTTTGGATAAGCTTAGTCTTTATATAGTATTTTGAGACAGCCTGTATTGTGAAAGCTTTGTACTCATATTTCACATTAGATGCTCAACTACTAACTGATGTCAGGTCTTGGGATGGTTCATGTATGGTTTTGTTGATTTCCCTTCTCTACTTTGTTCGAAGCTCTTACTTCCTATTGTTGGCTTCCGCTTGGTAGTCTGTTGCTTGTGGCTCAAGGCTATGGGTTAAGCTTACCTACTTGTGGGGTGTAGTAGGTGCCAACATGACCTGAGAAATCCGGTTATGATAGTACCTGAGTTCAAGAGATTGCATTGGGTTTGCAAAACTTTGTGATGCAACCAACATGTTGTTGGTACCATCTTCGGACATCATTAGAAAGGTTCTGGAAGTTGATTGTCCGACATGTCATTATGGCGTAGTTCTAAAGTCTACACCTAGTGGCACATCCCTTCCACCAGAGTCCTATCAACCTCGATACGTAGATGCATATGAGATAATATCCTCCCAGGTTGCCCAAGCAAGGTCCTTTCTAACAGATGACATTTTTACAAGTTTAAGTAATTTTCAGCCATCGAGTAGTGTGGAAGGAACTGCAGGAGCGTATGTTGGTATGCATACATTGGATGTTACACTTGCGCCACAGTCCTTGAGATATGTTGATCGACAAATTTAGCTTGGCCATGGCACCAGATGTTTTAGTGGTGTTTTATATTAGATATTGGAATTCGATTTTCTCATGGTTTAACTTTCCATTGTCTCTCTTTTCTTTTGGTTTCCTGAATTCTTTTTTAACGTATTTCGTACTCATTGGTTAGATTAATACTCACGATGTGTAGGACTTATTAAAGAGAAAATTCTTCTATGGTCTTAGGGTTGAGACCTCTGATTAACGGTGGAAGAAATCCATACATCCCTCAAACAAATGAATTATAATTGCTGAAATTTGGAAAAAAGTTTGGAAGTCCTCAAATATCTTGAGGCAAAATTATATTTTGAAATTTTGAGAATTATTTTTGGATTTTTTAAAGCTAAAATGGTCTAAACATAGTAATCTTATTACACAAAGTATCAAGTCCCAAATACTATCTATCTCTAAGCCTGGTTAACACTTCTTGCTTTGTACCCCCTACATCTCAAATTATCTCGCGTGATTTTTTTTACACACCCCTTAAGAAACATCCATGAGAAGGGATCTTTGACTATTTTATCCCTATTTGTGTGTTGAGATATCATTTCTCTTTATTGAATGTTATCTATTAATGTTCCATTTTTTCATAAGTGAGTTGTTTGTAGTATTCAAGAAAAATTACATAAAATACTTCTTTTTTTGTGAACTTCTACAATGACAAATAATTTGAAACATCTATTTTTTAAAAACCACGACAAATATTGGTAATGTAATGGTCTAATTATTTTCCAAAATGTCATGATATAAGGTACTGGCAATGTAATGGTCTGAGCATCTGCATAATAAGGTTTTTATTTCCATGTGAGGCAACAACTGATATTTATGAAGCATACACAATTTCCTTTTCCTACATCGGAATGAACTAATGCTTAGACAGATGAAAGCTGCTACATAAATGGATGCATGTTAACCTGTTAAAGCATACCTTTCTCAGCCTTTGGCTAAGATCAAGTGTATTATATGATCTTATCAATTTAATATCTAGTATGTGGACCATCGGTTGACACGATATTAACTCAATATATTAAGGGGGGGTCCATCCAGATAGCTTGCTATCTGGGCCTTTGCGCATCACCTAGCACCACACCAATTTTAGTCCATTTTTTTCATCTGGGAAGTGAAAATATAGCCTAATCTTTTTTGTTACTCGTTACAAGTGATTTATACTCATAGTGGTGTGTAAGTTACAAAAAAAATCTCATGGAAATTAAAGGCAACATCTCTCCACCTAAAACATATAAATCGCAACAATCTTTTTGTTTTAATTCCAAGCAAATTAAATTTGAAATTGGAACACACAATATGTTTTCTTGTAGAATCAACATCCATTATTGGATATTTGTTTGGGTTGCAAGAAGGAAACATGTGTAGTTTGAGAAATTAGTAATGGCAAAAGCACAAACACTGAGAATAAAGTAAAGGCAGATACAATATGTCTAGCACCCACAGGGTGAGTCCCATCCCGCACTCAGTTTTTTAGCAGAAACAAACAACTCATATCATCGTTTACGTAATGTACCTGATAAGGTGTGTGTAGAGAGGAAGTTGTATTTCTAGTTCATCCTTATGTTCTGACGTTAAATTTGAAGCCACTTCTAGATGAACCTAAACAGCCAAACAATTTGATTGAATATTAAGACATTTACTTATTCTATTATCCAGTCTCTTTTTCTCAATTTTAGAATTAAATTGTCTCATGGTTTAACTTCCTGTTCCCATATCTTTTCTTTCCATTTCCTGTTTTCTTCTTTCACCATTTAGTATTCCGTACTCATTGATTCAATTATTCCTTACAGTGTGTAGGACTTATTAAAGGGGAAAATGTCACCGACTAGGAATATCTACGGTCGTAGTTCTTGAGACCTCTGATTAATGGTGGATGAAATCCATCCATCCCTTAAAAAGATGAATATATTATTACTGAAACATGGAAATGTGTTTGTGTCACGATCCAAAGTATACCTTAGGCGTAACATGGCGTATAGAACCCCGAAAGGCCCTATACAAGCCATTTAACATACATCATACAAGATAATAGAAGTAGGAGTTCAAAAGATAGAATTTCATACAAAAGAATTTTTGACAAAGGCAGAAGTCTAACATAAGTCTCAAAGTCATCTAATACATCATAAGCAAAGTTATTGGGATGTAACTGTTGAAGTTTGCTTTTAGTTACTGCAGTAGTTTTTACCAAAATAAGTTGTTTGTTTTAAGATATATTTGAAATTTGAATTTTAGTTAGGTTGTTTTAGTTGTTGAGATATTTTAGGATTTTTGAATTTTAAATTATGCAGATTATATATTTTATGCTGGGTATTTAAAGCCCCTTAATGCTTAATAAAATTATTGGAAAGCTATTGAAAGTCATTTCAATCCATTGAAAGACATTTTTAATCTTTTTGTGCTGCCCCATTTAAAAAAAAACACAACCAGTGGTATCAGAGCTTCATTGATCTTAAGGGATCTGTGAAATCTTCCAAAATACTACCATACATTTTTTAACCCGTAAGGGCTACCTTTTTTAACCCGTTAGGGCAACCCATTTTAACCCATCAGGGCTACCTTTTCAACCCACGCTTTTTTCAACGCACACACATTTCTAAACAAATTTTTAACCAAAAATAATGGCAAGCAGAAGTCTCTCTTTGAATGCCCCAAAAATTTTCACAGACAAAAACTATCAAATTTGGTTGTGAGAATAAAATCATATTTTGAAACATATGTGATGTTGTGATTGAATAAAAAATCCTTACAAACTCTCCCTGCAAATCCTACAAAAGTTCATATTAAAGGACTTTCAAATAAACTTCTATACAAGACAATTTCATGGAAGGTATTTTTGAGGCACAAAATCAAACGAAGAAAAAGGAAAGAGAAGAAATTTTGCAAATTCAAAAACAAAAAAAAAGAATCCAGCATCAACTACCAAAGGAGAAATTGAGGAGGACCATTTTTTCAAATGCAATAACAAAAGCAAAGGAGGAGTGTTGAAGTTTGCTTTTAGTTACAACAATAGTTTTTACCAAAATAAGTTGTCTGGTTTAAGATAAATTTGAAATTTGAATTTTTGTTAAGTTGTTTTAGTTGTTGAGATATTTTAGTATTTTTGTATTTTAAATTATGCAGATTACGTGTTTTATGTTGGTATTTAAAGCCCCTTAATGGTTAATAAAATTATTGGAAAGCTATTGAAAGCCAATTGAATCCATTGAGAAAAAATTTCAATTTTTTTGTGCTGCCCCATTTTAAAAAAAACACCAACAGTAACCCATACATCACATACAAAGTTTGAAATGAAATGGCATAAAGCAATAAAAAGTATCTCGGTCCTCGAAATATGAGAACTCAACGATCTTCAAAGTCTATGAAATCAACTAGCCACAAGTATGGGAGGTAGGACTGTCGGACCCTACATTAATGAAACAATGTCGCCACAAGTATGCATTAGTATATGAATGTACTAAGTATGAGGCAATATGCATAAACATGAACATGATAATATAAATGACTTAAAACGAATAGGCATGATCATAATGAAGCATTTATAAGCTTTTTGAGAAGAAATGACATGAAGATCATAAAACATAGTCAAATAAATTAACATAAAGGACATAAGAAAGCTTTGAAGAAACCATAGTAATTTTTGTGGGACCTTAGCTTTAACAGGCAATAGGACCATGAGAGTTATATCATGGAATCCGGTATATCCCTCATACCGAAAGAAAGGGAAACTACTTTTCAAGATAGAAACCGTACATATCATCATTTGCTAAGTAGATCCACTAGCTAGGTCATTTAAGACAATCCTATGGGGGCATGTAATTTAGGACTAGAGGTTTCTACAAGAGATAGAAGTCAAATATCAATTATCAATTATCATAGGGAAAGGCATCTCGGGGATAAGTCTAAATCCCAATGAAATAGATAGAAGTCAAATATCAATTATCATAGGGAAAGAGAATGACCAATACCAATCCACATTTTCGAGATCAAAACATAGAATAGCTCCTTAAACATAATTCAAGATAGATGAGAAAAACCTTTCACCAATGTGAATTCATTTATGAGAAATATCGTTCACAATCATGATAATCATAGTAAGTGAGAAATTCTTTCACAATAGAATCAATACTTTCCTTTCAAAGCATCATCAATTCATTTACAACAACTTCATGAAAACATGCATATCTTCATAAACTCATAATCCATGGTTCATTGGTTTATCATACGATCTTGGTTTTAAAAAAACATAATTTAGGCATGGGCAACTGTAATTTCAACTAAATATAATATATTAACATCAAATAATGCATTAGAAGACATAATTAATCATAATCAATCATTATTGGGAGAACCCACATTCCTTGATTGAAACCCTAATTTGATCAATTAGAGATTGAATTGGGAACTCGAAATCATTGGGGACCCTATGGAGAAAAGGACTCCAGGGGTGAATACACATATACCTTGATCCTTTAAGCCCAAGAAAATAGAGAATTTGGAGACTTGAATTAAACCCTAGCTCTTCTTATTCTTCCTTAGGTTGAGAGAATTTTCGAAGGATGAATTTGGTCAAGTTTAGGAAATTTAGGAGAATGAGTTGAAATGCTTGGGGGCTTAAAACGTTTATTTAGGGCTTAGGGTAGAAGGTAAAGCAACATAGTGTAGGAGTAGAAGTGTATGAGTAGAATAATAAGGAAAAGACCCAAAAGCCCATTTAAAATAACTTTCGGGCCTCACCTGCGGTCCGTAGGTCCTTCTACGGACTGTATTGGTCAACTGTAGATAGGTTCAGAAACTATTTTTTGGACCAACTTGTGACGGAACTCCATGTACAGATCATAGGTATTCCTACGGTCCGTACATGCCAACCGTAGAAACCAACTTTGACCCTCAAACTTTCACTAAGTCAGGGACTCACCTACGAGACCTACCTATGACTCGTACATATGATGACAGACCGTCTTGGTGAACTGTAAAAAGGATACTGGTCTTGATTTTTGAAAAATATTTTCCCACTTCCTACAGTTTCTATCTATGGTTCGTAGAAGCTTCTACGGTCTGACCTGCAACCAATTTTTTTTATTTTCTTTCTTTTCCAAATCTGAGGTATTACATTATCTCTCCCTTGGAAAGATTCATCCTCGAATGGAACTCAAGAAATCATAATGAGGGTAGGGAAGAAGATCTAATAGCCCAACATGAATGCAACTAACTCAAATGCACAATATCAAGGAGGAACATCAACTCCAAGCTCAAACATACTTAAAACATTATTTCATAAGGTATACATGCAAATCATACTCAAATGCACATAATCATGGATAAATCAATCTAAGAAAAATCAAAATCTCAAAAGTAAGTTTTTTTTTCATGAACATGCATGCATGAGGAAATATGAGAATGACTAAGACATGAAGGTAGACCATGAGGAACTAAATACCTCAAGCTAGAGTAGGATCAGAGGGAAAGAGATGGGGGTAATGGGACATCATATCGGCCTCGGATTCACAGGTAGAACCTTCAATTCTTTGATTCTTCCATAAGATCTTTACGGATGCAACTTCCTTGTTTCTTAATTTCATAACTTGCCGGTTGAACATCTCAACCAGAACCTCTTCATAAGAAAGACTCTCTTTTATACCAAGACATTCCAATGGTACAATAGATGTCGGATCACAAACTCATTTCTTCAACAGAGAGACTGTTGGGTTTTAAAGGTGTGAATAGGAAATGAAGGGTTGTGACTCCCCTGAAGAGTTGTGACTTTGTCGAAGGGTTGTGACCTTTCTGAAAGGTTGTGTTTTTCCAAAGAGTTGTGACATTTACCCTTTGTTGGCTATAAATAGAGAGGTTTTTTCTCATTTTTCTGCATCGAATTCTTCCCTTCTCTTGCATACATTCAGATGTTAATTGTGCTAGTTGCGGTTTATGGCCTTCAAATTCGTCAAAATGGATGTGAAAATATTTTTAAAAAAAAATGGAGAATTGGAGGAAGAAATTTACATGGAACAAAACCCAAGGGCTTTGTGGTTCCTGGTAAAGAAAAGAAAGTATGTAAACTTGTTAAGTCACTTTGTGGACTAAAAACAAGCGCCCAAATAATGACATGCAAAATTTGACCAAACTATGTTGGCAAATGAATTCAAGATTAATGAATGTAATAAAAAAATTTACATTAAAGACACTCCAAATCACAAGGTCATTGTTTTTTTTTATGTTGATGACATGTTGATCATCAAAAGAGACATTTCTGACATAAATGCTACTAAGCATATGCTAGAAAGTAACTTCGACATGAAAGATATTGAAGTTACTGATGTGATTGAAAAGGTACTTGACAAGTTCAAATATTTGGATTTCAATATTGTCAAGACTCCAATAAATGTGAGCTTTGTACTTCAAAAGAACGAAGGCAAAAGTGACTTACAATTGGATTATGCTAGAGTATTGAGAAGTATGATATATATCATGAAGTGCACCCGATCAGATATAGCATGTGCTATTAGTAAACTGAGTCCATTCACGAGTAATCTCAATCAAACTCATTAGATGACAATGAAAAGAGGTTTGGAGTATTTAAAACATACTTAAAAACTATTGCTTTGCATTATAACTAATATTCAACAGTATTGGAAGAATATAGTGATGCAAATTGAATCACCAGGTCAAATAAAATAAAATCCACGAGTGGATATGTATTTACTCTTGGTGGAGGAGCAGTCGCTTGGAAATCTTCCAAACAGAAATATTTTGCTCGCTCTACTATGAAATCTGAGTTTATTACTCTAGATAAGGTCGGTGAAGAAGTTGAATGACTCCGAAATTTCTTGAAAGATTTTTGGCCCAAACCTTTAGCTCCAGTATGCATACACTGTGAGAGTTAATTTTGAATAGGTAGGGCATGGAGCATGATGTATAACGGAAAGTCTCGTCATATATGACGTAGACATAATATCGTTAGAGAACTACTCTCTAGTGGAATTATCATAATTGACTATATAAAGTCAAAGGATAATGTGTCGGATCCACTAACAAAAGGCCTAACTAGAGAGAGTTGATAGATTATCAAAGGGAATGAGACTATGGCCAAGGACAAGTCATTGTGGCGGTAACTCTACCTAGAATACTGGAGATCCCAAGATCTAGGTTCAAGGAGATCAAACAAAGTCATTGATGACGGTTCAACATTGTCAAAATATTTTTTATGGTCCATTCTCATGATAAGACAATGTTCAGTAACAAGGATAAAGGCATTAGGACTTTTTAATGGTTTCTAAGTTTGATACAGGGTATATCAATTGGTGTATCTACGGGATAACACATTTAGAAATCACCTATGTAAGAGTGAAGTGTAAGCCGCTTCAAGGAGAATCCGGTAAGGTCAGTTCTCTCGCACTTTTAAACCAAGACGTGTTCATGGCTGAAACGAACAAAACAATGAGAACCAAAAACAGTTCAAGGGTTGATTGTGTGACTTATGTTGTCTAGGTATACATCAAAGCTCGACGGTTTAAAGATATCAAATCTACCGATTGATCGAGTATATCCGATATATGTTCACTATGGAAAGTTCAAAGGGAAACCCACTTATCCAGATGCAATCAATCCTTACTTACGAATCACACAGTTTTTCAAGCATATGTTTTAATAATAGCCATTCCCTATTCATGTGGGCGATTGTTGGGTTTTAAAGGTGTGAACAGGAAATGAAGGGTTGTGACTCCCCTGAAGAGTTGTGACTTTGTCGAAGGGTTGTGACCTTTCTGAAAGGTTGTCTTTTTCCAAAGAGTTGTGACCTTTACCCTTTGTTGGCTATAAATAGAGAGGTTTTCTCTCATTTTTCTGCATCGAATTCTTCCCCTTCTCTTGCATATATTTCTTACAAAACAAAATCGATCGATCGTGTCTGTGTGTGTGATTCGTTACTGTCATTTTGAGTTCGTTGAAATTATTGAAGTTTGAGGTACCACTACTTCTTTAATGGTTAATCCATTTTATCTTGGGAGGAATTAATCTGCAACCTCGGGTACTTGAGGGGATTAAATTTCTTAAGGACACACAGTGGGTTCTGTGGACTCGGATAGTTTTTTTCTTTTTCTTTTCATCTTAATTGTTTCTGGTTTGCTAATCTGAATACAGGAGCTGACAGAGACATGGAAAACTGGATGCACCGATGCTAATTCATTAGGCAAATCAAGTTCACCAGCAACTTCACCAATACCCCTCAATATTTGACATGGGCCCATATAACCGGGACTAAGCTTCCCCTTCTTCCCAAACCTCATAACACCCTTCATAGATGAAATTTTTAAGTAGACCCAATTATCTACCTCAAACTCAGGATCTCTTCTGCTAACATCGGCATAAGACTTTTGTCCACTTTGAGCCATTTTCAACCTTTTCCTAATGAACTGGACTTTCTCCATAGCCTCCTGTACCAATTTGGGACCTATCAAAGCAATATCACCAACTTCAAACCAACTTATAGGAGATATACACGTCCTACCATAAAGAGCTTCAAATGGAGCCATACCAGTACTTGAATGATAACTATTATTATAAGCAAACTAAATCAAAGGCAAATGATCATGCCAATTACCCTTGAAGTCAATCACACAAGATCTCAACATATCTTCCATAGTTTGGATAGTACGCTCAACTTGCCCACCCGTTTGAGGAGGAAAGGTTGTACTAAGTTTAACATGAGTGCCAAGCCCTTTTTGGAAAGATTTCCCTAAACTGAGAAGTGAATTGGGTACCACGATCGGAGATAATGGATAGGGGCACTCCATGAAACCTAACCATTTCTCTCAAGTACAATTTAGCATATTATTCTGACGAATAAGAAACCTTGATGGGAATAAAATGAGTCGATTTCATCATACAATCCAGAATAACCCAAATCAAGTCACGTTACTGCCGGGTGCAGTGTAAACCAACAATAAAGTCTATATTCAAGTCTTTCCACTTTAAAGTAGGAATACTGAAAGGTAAATGGAATCTTTCGGAAGCAAGGAGGCTCACCATAGCTAACTTAAACTACAAGTGGTATCAACGAAGTGCTTGTTGATCACCCTAGCTACCTGTATCTACATCATGAAACGAAGCAGGCCAAATGGCGTCAGTACATGGAATCTATGAGCATGTAAGGAGAATTCTAAAGCATAAACATAAGCTTGAACTGATGGAAAAGAAACATACTTACCTCTTTTCAACTCACACAAATCCACTCAACTCAACTCAACTCAAAAGAAACATAGTTCAACTCAACTCAGAGAAAAATAGGGCTCAACTAAATATTAAGAGACTCAACTATGTTCAATATAAAGCAGTAGTAAAGATGCATTATAAAGAAAAGCTTTTAAAACAGTAGATAACAACTCAATGTATTAAAAAATACAATAATAACTTAGTTTGTTTATAAAAATATAAAATAACTCTGTGGGAGATTCTCGAACCGACAACTATCACTATGAGTTATGTGATGATACAACGTCTAGCCCACGCTGCCAGAACTGTCCTATACTTTGCCAGGGTATAGAACCTACTCACTAAGTGGATCCAATAGTCTATGCTAAAAAGCAATAAGGAATCATCTAAAAAGTATGACCCTTTCTACCCACGTTGGCTACATGGTTTATGGGGGATGTAAGTTGTTAGACTCTTCCCTATATCGGTGTTCAATACGACTGCCAAAATCTTAGCTCATATGTTTTAAAGAAAATATTTCCTCTTCCTCGACTTTGAGACTATTACTCAAAATATTTCTCTTAAAAGAGATGGTATTCAAAACTGATCATGAATTCTTTTGGAAATCGGTGTTTTCTCTCATCTTAAATGTAAAAATATTTACTCTTGGGAGTACTTAGTTCCCATATATCATTTTTTTTTAAAATCAAACATGACTTTAATCATCCTCATACTCATTTACTCAGTCCTTTAAACAAATTATGAATAATTGTAAATGACTTCTCAAAATAGGGCTCATGCTGAATTATGGACGTGAACGACTCAATTTAAGGTTTTCAATAGCCATACATAGAACTCAATACTCAGGACTCAACAACTCCAGAACTCAAGGACTCAATGATACTACTTATCTCAAGAATGCTCGACTCAGACGGTTCATGCGGAATTATGTACATGAACTACTGAACTCAAGGACTCAATGAGACTCCTCATCTCAAGACTGCTCGACTCATAGGTTTCATGCAGAATTATGGGCATGAACAACTCAACTCGAGGACCTTCATGTGTAACATATAGTAGTCCCATGATTAGGAATATAATCTCAAAAGGGTTACGAACTCAATACTCAAGACTTAGAAATTGAAGATACTACTCCTCTTAAAGATACTCAAACTATGGAGTTCATGCGAAATTTATAGGCATGAACAACTCGACTCAAAGATCTCAATGATAAAGTAGACTCATGGATACCTTTTCCTCATTCTGATATTCACTTACTTGAGTCTTGAAACAAGTTATTAGTAATTTTAGAAGGCTCCTGAAAAAGACTCAAAGGGACTTTCTCAAAATACTCGAAAGGACTCTCAAGACTTGACTCTTAACTCTACCTTGAATTTGAATTTGAATTATGAATTCAAGGTTATGATTCATGTTATTAATGATCTATCGATCTTTAGAAGTAGTTAAGAGTAGTTAAAATCAAAGGGGAGTAAATGTACCCTTTGAAAGAACTCAGACGGGCCAAACAACGGAGAAGGAGTGGGGGAAGGCGACCCTACCTGCGCCAGCCCCTAAACTACAGAAGTACTTTTCTGGCGCACTGGTTGGTGCAGGGTGACAACCTCTTGCCAAATTGTTCCGATGAATTTTGTTTCTCATTTTCTGACCCTAATTCACCTAGAATCGAATAGTTTCTTCCCAACTCACTACATGAAAATCTACTCAAAATAACCCTCAAACTCCTAACATTCATCTCAAAAACTCATCAAACCCATCAATAACGATTTAAGAATGAAACTTCAAGAAACTCATCAAGAACTCAAGTCATTCAACCTCAATAACGAAATTATGAATTTAAAATCACATGATTGGCATGTGGGTGAACGAACCCAACACTATGAGAGCTTACATACCTCTTAGGGATAAAACCCTTGGTGAAACAATCTTCAATTCGCAAGAAAACTTGATGAACGCCTTGAACCTTCCCTCTTTTCTCTTCTTAAACTCTCTTCTAAAACCCTAAGCATAATTAGGATTTGTAAAACTGACCCAAATCAGATTTGACCCCAAAATATTACTAAAAATTATTTTAATCTGATTGGGTAAGGAAAAGATCAAAATACCCCTCACTAATTCGGGTAGCTTTCCTTAACTGGTAAGGCTAACTTCAAATGAACATATCTCCCTCATCCGAACTCAAAACTTAGCAAACTTGGTAGCGTTGGAAAGAGGACTAAGAGATCTTTCATTTGATATCTTTTGGGTCTCCTAACTCATTCTGTACTGAAAGTTATGGTCGTTTGAAGTTGACCCAAAACTTAAAAGAACTTAGGAATGACTTGAATGAATTCTCTTTAGTTCTTTTTGAAAATTAAGGTGCTACATCTAGTGCTCTTAATACTTAAGAAAATTTAAATTCCTAAGTAAAATCCTACTCACAACGAAGAATGGTTCGAGTCTTAGCTCAAAAATATTTTGGGGTGTTACATAAATAGAGTAAACATTGAATGAAGAGAAATGATATATCAGGACACAAATAAGGATAAAATAGTAAAAAAAAATCCCTTCTAATGGATGTTTCTTAAGGGGTGTGTAAAAAAAATCATGGGAGATAAAATTTTGACGTAGGGGTACAAAACAAGAAGTGTTAATCAGGCTTTGAGATAGATAGTATTTGGGACTTGACAATTTCCATAATAAGAACACTCTGTTTAAACCATTTTACGCTTAAAAAATCCAAAAAAAAATATCAAATGTTTAAAAATATAATTTTACTTCATGATATTTGAGGACCGCTAAACATTTTTCCATGTTTCAGCAATTATAGAATTATCTTTTTAAGGGATGGATGTATTTCTTTCAATCTTAATCACCAGCCCTAAGACCGTAGCAATTCTTAGTCAGGAGCATTTTTCCTCTATAATATGTCCTACATATAATGATATTAATCGAACCAATACTAAATAGTTAAACAAGAAAAGTCATACTTTATTATCAAACAGGATTTCAGGAAACAGAAAGAAAAGAGAGACAACAAGAAATTAAAGCATGAGAAAACACCACTAAAACATCTGGTACAATGAGCTATCCCAACATCTTGATGTCTTCCATGCTAAAGCTGTTGATCAACATATCTCCAAGACTGTGGCGCAACAGTAGCATCTGATGCAAACATACCAGTAGTTCTTTGCACACTACTTGATTGCTGAAACATTCTTAGACTTGTAATAAGGTCATCTATTAAATAGGACCTTGCTTGGGAAACCTGAGCGGATGATATCTCTGGTTGATCCACGTATCGAGGTTGATAAGAATCTGGTAGAAAGGATGTGACACTACGTGTAGGAGGTGCAGAATTTAGAACCACACCATAAAGACATGTTGGACCATCAACTGAATAAGGTTGAAATTATTATCCAAGCTCTAAACACACTTTCTCATAAGGGTCTCACCTGAATAAGGTTTAGAGAAGAGAGTACATCACGCTTTTATCTCAAACGCACGATTCATAGGAATGGGAGTGCATTCTTTCGAACTCCATAGTTAACTCACTCATAGGCTCCTCTCAAGCCCCTCTACAGTCTCATGACTTCATCAAGATTTTTTCTAAGAGCAACTCATCGATAAAGAACTGACTTTTCTTTTCAACCACCTCTAGTAGGAGGGGTAGTCGAATGAATATGAGAAACGCACGAGTTTGAATAAGCTCCTTACGACATAGTTCTATTGCACAATTTAGAGTATGAAAGAAGGGAAACTTTTCTTAAATGTCTATAGTCCCTCGTTTATAGAAGTGGGGCCCTCACAACCATAAACAAGACCCTACTGACACGGCTTCATAGACACCCTAGGACACTTGAACTCTATGCTCTGATACATAGTTTGTCACTCCCCGAGCCTACACCCTAGATGTAACTGGCACTCGATAATCATTGCTAGTTCCCAAGAGAACCCTTGGCCTGACTCATTACTCAGTGGAAGACTTACTTATGCAAAATGAAAACTCATGATGCAAAATAACTTTAAAAACTTAATTTAAACTCAATTCCAATGATCGTTTGAAAATAATTTAACAAGTATTAATTAAATGCCTCATGGACTCAAAACATTACAACAACAAAGGAAATAATGGTAGACTCCTCGACCTTTAAACTATCTATGAAGCCTCTACTATTACAAAAGGATTATCAGGACAAGACCCTCGATAGCCTAACAACTGAAAATAAAAGTGGAACCTCTGGAAGCAAGGAGGCTCACAAAAGCTAACTGGAACTTTAAGTGGTATCAATGGAGCGTCTGTTGATGACCCTGAATACTTGTATCTGCATCATAAAAGATGCAGGCCAAATGGCGTCAGTACACGAAATGTACGAGCATGTAAGGGGAATTCTAAAGTATAAACATAAACTTGAACTTATAGAAAAGAAACATACTTACCTCTTCTAAAACTCACTTAACTCAACTCAAACTCCCCTCAAGGATAGGATACTCAACTCAAGGATAAGATACTCAACTCAAAGGATACACAACTCAAGATACTCAAGGATAAAGCGACAATAAAAGATCCAATATATGGAAAGCTTTTAAAACAGTAGATAATAACTCAATTGTATGCAAAAATACAATAATAACTCAATTGTATGGAAAAGTACAATAATCACTCTTATTTGGGATATTCTCTAACCGACAACCATCACTATGAGCTATGTGATGATACAACGTCTCGCCCACGCTGCCAGAACTGTCCTATACCTTGTCGAAATATAAGACATCCTCAACTAAGTGGATCCACTAAGCTATGCTTAAAAAGCAATAAGGAATCATCTAAAAAGTATGACCCTCTCTACCCACGTTTGCTACATGGTTTATGAGGACTTTGAGTTGTTCGAACTCGTCCTCATATCGGTGCTCAATACTACTCCCAATAATATAACTTAACTCATATTTTTAAAAACATTTTCTCATCCTCAAACTTTGAGATTATTACTCAAAAGGTTTCTCTTAAAAGGGATTATACTCAAAAACTCCTCATGAACTCATTTGGAAATCGATGTTTCCTCTCGTTTTAAATGTAAAAACATTTAGTCTTGGGAATACTTAGTTCCCATATATTCATTTAGAAAGATGAAACTCAACTGTCCTCATTCTCAGACTCAAGTCTTAAAAAAAATACTCAAAATAGGGTTCATGCCGAATTATGGATGTGAACAACTCAATTCAAGGTTTTCAATAACCATATAAAGAACTCAATACTCGAAACTCAAAAACTCCAGAACTCAAGGACTCAATGATACTACTCATCTCAAGAATGCTCGACTCATAGGGTTCATGTGGAATCATGAGCATGAACGACTCAACTCAAGGACCTTCATCTATAACATATGGTAGTCCCATAATGAGGAATATAGTCTCAAAGGGATTAGAAACTCAATACTTAACAATTTAGAACTCGAAGATACTACTCCTCTTAATAACCTTCAATTCATAGAGTTCATGCTGAATTATGGACATGAAAAACTCGACTCAAGGGTCTCAATGAAAATATAGAACTCATGGGTACAACTCTTCTCATTCTCATACTTACTTCCTCAAAATACTTAGCTCAAATCGATAGTCGATCTCAAGGGATTCACAATTTAACTCAAAGACTTTCTTGAACTCTACTCCTAACTCTTTGTTGAATTTGAATTATGAATTATGAATTCAAGAGTTATGATTCATGATATATAGGATCTCTTGATGATTAAATGTGATTTAGAATAGTAAAATCAGGAAGGGAGTGAAGGAACAATTTAAAAGAGCTCAGACGGGGCGAACAACGGAAAAAGAATGGGGCAGGCGACCCTGGAGCACTGAGTGGCATGGGGTGCCAGCCCCTAAACTACAGAGCCAACATTCAGGCGCACTGCTAGCGCGACGCGCCAGCCCCCTGCCCAGAAATTCGACTAATTTTGCTTCTCGACTTTTGGCCCTAATTCATCAAGAATCGAATGGTTTCTTCCAAACCTTAGATTCGTTTACCCAACTTAATTACATGAAAATCTACTCAAAAACTCTCAAGAATAATGCTCATTGACAAGATACTCGCCTCAAGAACTCAACCAAACATCATAATTCAAGAATGAAGAACAACACTTCAAGAATTTCATCAAGAACCTCAATATACTCAATCTCAAGGATGAATTTGAAAGTGGAAACTCATGATTGGCGTGTGGGTGAACGAACCCAACACTATGAAAACTTACATAACTCTTAAGGATTAAATCCTTGGCGAAATTCCTCAACAAATCTCAAGAATCTTGACGAACGCCTTGAACCTCTCCTCTTTTCTCCTTTTGAACTCCTCTTAAAACCCTAAGCGTATTTTAGGATTGTCAAAACTAACCCATATCATTTTATACCCCTAAAATATTACTAAAAAAGTTTAAAGATTATGGGGTAAGGAAAAGACCAAAATAGCCCTCATTAATTCGGGTAGATTTCCTTAACTGGAAAGGCTGAACTCAAACGGGCATATCTCTCTCATCTGAACTCGGATTTTAGCAAACTTGGCGGTGTTAGAAAGAGGACTCAGAGATATTTCATTTGATATATTATGGGTCTCCTAACTCATCATGTACTAAAAGTTATGGTCATTTGAAGTTGACCCAAAACTTAAAAGAACTTACGAATGACTTGAATGAATTCTTTTTAGTTCTTCTTGGAACTCAAGGTGATACATCTAGTGACCTTAACACTTAAGAAAATTTAAATTTCTCTGTAAAATCTTACTCAAAATGAAGAATGGTTCGAGTTTTAGCTCAAAAAATTTCCGGGGTGTTACAGATGGATGGGTGGATGGATGGATGGATAGATAGATAGATAGATAGATAGATAGATAGATAGATAGATAGACAAACAGACAGATGTTATAACATATTTTTCATACACTACTTCTTAACCTTTCACATTCTTTATTCAGAAAAGCTTAAATGATTCAATTTTTTTTTTATATTCTTTGTTAATGATTAATACACAAAAAAGTTGGAGAGTCTCAATTATTAAAACTACAGCCACTTGATTTTTTTCTCAATTCTCCTAATTGCTTGTAATTGTTTTTATTTTCTATATTTTTACCAGTTGGTGCCCTCAAGAATAACAAACATGTGACTTGGTTTGATCATAATTCTTTAATTGTTCTTTTAAAAAAAATGTATTTCAAAATATTTGTAGTTTTTAAATATGATTTGAAATTTTTAAAAAACTTAATGAGATCTTTTTATGATTTACTAGGTCTAGAATAATCAAGAAACACACATTTGAGAATACGAGGGATTGATATCTTTCACATGATTAATTTATTATGACATATTTAGGGGTGTTTATGGACAATGACATGGAAGATCAAGAAAAACTAGTTGCTATTGGCTGAGGAATGAATAATATGCTATTAAATTGAGTATCTTGTACTTTGCATACACATGTACAAAACAATAGAGAGAGTGTTATAACTCTAGGAACTTTCTTCGGTGGGTGATTTATGTAGTTAGAAACTTCATATAATAGCAATAATGCTCCATATACTATATGGTAAAATAATAAAATTTATTTTGGTGGTAATATATACATATTTATTTTCTTTAATTTAATATTGGTCCATAAGAAGATAGCCAGTATATTTATGAGCTTATTCGTTAAGTAAATAATTATTGTTGTCTTTTCACTTTAGATTCACCAAAAGTCTATGCTACGAACTTGATTACAAGAAACATGCTTTTACTCGATTTCAAGAAACTTAAAACTTTAGAGAAAAGAGCTATATACCAAAGAATTGAGAAAACATGCAGGAATTTTGCAGCTTACTATTATTTAGGTTTTACTTCTTGAACATGATAAATTGAGATGAATTTGACCTGCTGGAGTATTCATGCCGAATAAAAATACACGCACTTTATATCCTTTTACATACCTAAAAAGAAGGAAAACAAAATAAGAGTATAGTGACTAAAGAAAGTGCATAGTGAGAGGCAACAAAACTATAATAACTTCAAAAATATATTTTCACTACGAGATAAACCCATGCTCATATCAAGTAAATAGAATTACAAATGAAGCAACAACACTACATCAAAATATTACAAAAAGATGAGAAATACGAAAAATTCACCTAACAAATTGATGTGGTGTCAAAAGGAATGACAAAATCAGTTATGCACATCAAAACAAAATTATAAAAAAAAAAAGAATCGTGCTATACCAACCAAAGGAATAATTTTGTCAAAAAAAAAAATTGTTCATTCTAAATTGTGATCCTAAAAATCATTCTACATTTTTTGCAAATTGGCAGTACTTGATATTAATTTATACAAATATATTGCTGCAATGCAATTAAGTTGGAAGCAAAAAAGGTAGAACAATTTTCTAAAATATCAAATACATTAAGTGGTATTTTAATAAGAGTAGAAAAAAAGACTTAGCTACATTATTATAATGTATTACTTGAGAAAGTACTTCTTTCATTATTATTTTTATAAGTTTATCTTTAAGAATTCCAATAAGAGTAGATGAAAAGACTTGACTAGAATATTATTTATTTATTTCACCATAAAGAACAATTTACTTTCTTATATGTCTATCTTGAAGATTTATTTCTCTAATGAATAATATTTATTAGTAATATATATTCATATGTTTATACCAAAATACTATAGGTTCAATCACGTACAAAACGTACGATATACGGATGAACTTTTTAAATTTGTATTTTTTATTTGTTATTGTTTAAGAAATAAGTTAGTTTTTAGGGGTATAAAATTCCATCATTTTTATGAGTATGTAATTCAACTTTTTAACTGAATGATTTATTGCTTAACCACCCCTTTATGTAATTTAAATACTATTATTAAATTAGAAAATAATTGAATGAAGTAAAAAAATTATTACATATTTATGTAGTTAAAATGATATAGTATTTACGGAGAAGGACCTAAAATGCCCCTCAACTATTTGAAATGGTATAAAATTACCCTCCATCCACCTTTCGGCCCCCAAATAACCATGACGTCAACCTTTTGGCTCAAAATACCCTTATTTCTAACTGCCCACACTCATAAGGTGGATGAAGAATAAATTTATACCAAATCTCATAGTTTAAGGGCATTTTAGGATCTTCTCCATTAAAATAATGAAATTTTTTTTTTTCTTGGATCGTGTCCACTACTTTAAAATTTAATTTTTTTTCAACTAATGAAAAATTAAACAAGGGAGAAAAAAGGAGAAAAATAACGACTTTCATTTATGAACAGTTAGTTCAATAAAATATGATTTAATTAAGCAACTATGTACGTATATTGTAATTTTTCTTTTACGTGTATCACAAATTCAAAATAAAAGAATGAAAATAACTCTTTTTGCTATCCCTACCCAACATAAAAGTTATACAAAAAATAATATGAACATGTAAGTTCATTTCAAGTTTGAATCGTTGATATTTTAATTAAGAATAAAAGATTAAAAAAATGAATAAAAATATGGAAATGAATAAGAGAATTGGATAATTGATAGAAAAAATTATATTAATAAAGAATATTAATCTTTTTTAGATTGACAATCAAACCTGGCGAGTATCGATTTTAGTTAGATCTCCAATTATGAATTGGGGTATAATAATTTGGGAGTTTATTTGAAATAGGTCAATAGGAAGATATCATGTAATTAATATTTTTTTAATATTATTTTCAAGCTTTTTGGGTCAAAATATGAATCATATGTAGTTTTCATTACTTATTTCAGAAGAGTTTAAATTCAGACCAATCAGATTAGGAAACATAATAAATAAATATTTAATAATTTTACTTTAGAGGAATTGTTAAAAATAAGGGAAAATATGAGCCACAGGTTTATATCAACGATATTTTTTTATCAAAAAGGTTAATGTCATTGGTAATTGAAGGCCGAAAGATGGATGGAGTGTAATTTTGTACCAACTCAAATAGTTGAGGGGAATTTTAGACCCTTCTCCTCCTAGTGTTGGATATTTAAATAATTATATTTTTTTATAATATTTTAATTTATAGAGGGGAAAAATGTAATCTAACTTTGAAGTTAGGAGCTTCCCACTAATAACAAGGTATATAGCTCATTCAAAGAATGAACAAACTTGGGATCCTTATGTTTGAGCACATGGTGATAGTGTACTTTTTTGCTTCTTGTACAAGTATAGGAATAATAAAAATGTAATTCTATATAGGGTTCTGCTTTACAGTCTTAATTATGCTACTCTCTTGCTCCAATAGCAAGCTAAACAAAATATTTGGACCCCAAGGTTAAAATTAGTGGCACATAGAAATGTATCAAATCATTTTTTATGACGATAGTGTCCGGACGCGCTTGCACATTCCACTGTGTTCTTGTTACTTCGCGTCTGCATAGGGTAACTTTGTGATCAACGTTTAAGAAGATTGGAATCATCTAGTATCTTCTGCTTCCGACTAAGATTTTGAACATACAAGGTACCAGAGTTAGCTGTAAATTGTGATGATCAAGAAAACAACTTCATGAAAACTATTATCCAAAATTTGAAGGATTAAAAGAATCCTACATGACATTAGAAATAGAGTAGGGTATGAACTGCCACAAGATTCATTAATAGTAGAAAATTGAGCACTGAACCATGATTCCAGAAATATGAAAGCCATAACATATAAACATCATCATTAGAAAATATGGTTGCACATCAATCCCATCAAAAAGAATCACAACCACAATAACGGAAATATCTGGATATATCAGCCTAACAAATAGGCTCCAGTAAATCTGAGCAATATTGCTAAAGGCAGAGAACCAATAACACGTACTATTCGTTTAATTAACTTATATTAAAATTTTTGTTTTAATGATGACACTAATCCTAAATGATTTGTGCAAAATAAAAATAAAAATAAAACATCCAAAATCTATGAAAAGAATGAATAAATCTAAAAAAGAAAATCACACACTACCAGAATTAAGGAATAATGACAAACGAGTATAACAAAATCAAGGAGATTAACTCACGTAAAGATGGAAACAAGAAGATCCAGAAGCATACCACAAGGAAAGCACACCCTACCAGAATCAAAGGATGAATGAATTGTTTAATTTCAACAGGTGTTTTTGGTATTTGTGGGCAATAGGAAGCACTGAAATAGACAAAACTTAAAGAAAGATAACCACATTTGCACATACTGAAATATGTTGCTCAGATATAGATATTCAAGTCAGAAAAGTTACCAGATTTCTTTTTTCAATGCATCTTGAATGCGGACTCCTTTTGTAAGCTGTTATGATTATCAAATTGGACATTCTGGTAACTGTAAACCTCAAATTGAAAAAAGATAGCATCATAAGAAAAGAAAGTACAATTCATCAATTCGGTGTACATTTGCCTTGATTGATTCAATACGAAGCAACAACTCTTTCGCACTCCTTTTTACTGAGTCACGCAAAATACAAATGTCAACATTCAAAATCTTTTTGATGTCAGCACGAGAAGGAACAGATGTGCAGATGTTTAAAAATTTTACAGCATGTGAAATCAAATCCGTCCTTGAATCACAGTATCGACAGAAATACTCTGCATCCAAATTGAAGCTTCCTCCGACTGTCCCAGCCATGCAAGCTCGTAGAGCACAATCTGTTGACACCCAATTTTGACCTAACATTTTTAAAATTCATACTTTTAAGTTTTATTCATTAAATAGTTAAAAATATATTTTTTTGTAATTTAAATTAAAATTATCGATACTTTTCCTTATTTCTCAAATTTTAGGATTTTTATCGATTAATTTTGATTACATTATATTTTTCATAGTCAGTTGAAAATGCTAAGAATATTGTCTCTATTTGATTAAATCATTATTCTTTGTTAAATTATATTTTTTTACGTGTCATTAATTACTCTTTGTTAATATTTATTTCAGTATTTTTAACATAGTCTAAGAATATAATGATACACACCTATTTTATTAACTAATGATTTTGGGCCATGATCTTGAGCCCATGGCTTACGCCCATTATATTGTATAATGTGATTTGTTTTCTATATAAATCATACTTAGACATAAAAATAGTGGTGGTAAAATAATTTTCATTTGTGGTGTGAAGGTCCAAAAATTGAAAGAACCCTAAAAGCTTTCTCTTCCATTTTTTCCCTCTAAGCCACCACCACCACCAAGCTCCAAACCCGCTGGCAAAACCTCACCTGAAACCCCAATCAAACTGCCTCCATTCTCACAGTCTTCGACAAGCTTCGACCAAGAAGCCACCCCCCATCTCAAGACCCTTCCTCCCTTTGCTCTCCTTATCCAGCAAAATTCATACCCAACCATCGCTAAACAACCTCGGCAACCACTAAAACCCCTATTCTCTTCGTCTTCTTTGGTGAAGTAACGACACCGGAAAATAGCCAACCGTAAACCACCTCAATTCCACCACAAAACCCCAACAAAAGCCACCCAAAACCCCAATAAATCTGTCGGAAACAGACCCACACCACCACTACCTCCCTTCCTCTTTTCCTGTTTTCATGTCTTGTGTTTGTTTTGCAGGTAGTCCGGCAAGTTCAAATATGCAGCATAGCTTTGTTGGACAACAACCAACAACACCACACCGAGAGACCAGACCCCTCTGCATATAGAATCGGCGAACCGTATCTGGCTCACTAACTTTGTTTCCTCTTCTTTGGTGACTCTTGTATCTCTATTTTGGTTTGTTTTATATTATTTTTGTTACTATGTTTGCAGTTCAGCCTGATGTTTCTCCAATAAACTCCATAAATGTTGGGGTTCCTTGATTTTACTTATTCTATTTCAGATGTTTCATTCCCGTTGTGTTGTTGTATGACTGATTATTTTTGTTAGTAGGTTGGGTTTGCACAATTCTTTTTTTATTAATAATTATGTCATTCACCACTGACTTAGTAACCTTTGTTGTTATTTTGAACTATGATTATATTTTTTAGTTTACTGTGTGTTTAAGTTTTCTACTAACTATGTGTCAATGCTATTATTTGATTTTGTTTTATCACTTTGTCTAGTTTTAAAAATTAATAATTGTTATTATACTGCCACGTTTCATTCTCAGAAAATGTGTGTATTGTTTCAGCTATGTTAATTTCCTCATTATTTTTTAGTTGTTACTCTATTTTATTTAGAATCATGTTACACTTTGATTTAGTGCGTTTTACCGTGAGTTCATTTGGTTTACTATTTGTTAGTGATTGCATGTTATTTTATCTTTTTTATTTGTCTATGATTTTTTATTTGAAAATATTATAAAAAATGACCAATGAAAAAATCTCACCGTCAATTTTCGAGGTCTCCCTATTATTAAAGATGAAAATTTAGTTTAAGTTTATATACATTACTAGTTATGTATAAGTTTAATTAATTACCACTGAATGTGAAAAGATGGACAAATAATTGTCCCCGACTTAGTGAAGTAATTGCTTCATGTTTTTAGATCTAGGGGAAATGTGCATAATGTCGGCCGATCCTAACATCATTTATGAGGAGCCGGACGATGAAGCCTCCTCCTCAGATTAAGATGTCTCCGACGCTACTCTCCAGGCACGAATAACATTTTCTATTGTTATTTTTTTGTGATTTCGGTCAGGAGGGACAAAAGAGAGATGTTTTGTATCAGTCGAAAATAGATATTAGCCTCCATGCTCCCATGGTCCACTTACTAAGGAATAGAAAGGAAGAAATCAGGTCCAGAGCAAGTTGGGTTGAGGTATAGAGCCGTAAGCGCGGAGGGGGTGATAGAGGACGTGCTCGTACGGTTCATAGAAGCATATGAAAAAGTAGTTATTTGTTGGGAACTTTCACTCCTCTATATTTGAAATATGCCTCCCTAGGAGTATTAAGATCTGCAGCTCAAATGGTCCCTTATGAAGTCTCTATTGGTCTTATTCTTATTGTGTGCCTTGTGAGCGCGTTTGGATCCGCGAAGCTAATCTCTCAGATGTTCCCCTAACAAAACTTTGCATCTTAGATATAGATAAGTAAATAAAATGGTGAGATCTCTCTTACACGTCTTGATCCAAACCCTCTTAAAAACTATAGATCTTATTATAAAGAAAGAGAACAACTTACCATGAAACATTTTTTTTTAAAAAAAAAACTTAAGAGGTTGCTACCTTAATATTGATAAAAATAAAAGATTGGACCAAGGTCCAAAAATATATCAGATGGAATAGGCCCACAAACTAGGCCAACTAGAATAGGAAACAAAACAAAATCAGATTAGATTCGAATCTCCGGCTGAGACTTTCTGACCCTAAACTTGATGCTCTCAGTTTTCATATTTTTCCTTCAAGCTCTTTCAAGACAAGTATCACATATATACTCCTCTTTAATCGAATTTTCTTCTCCTTTTCTTAAGATCAATGGGTTGAATCCTTACAAGATTAATACCACCATCTTATGATTAGAAAAGAAAACAAACATAAACCAGAGGGTTAAATTTATCCATTTATTGATATAATCGAAGCAGATGTGACCAATTATAAATTTGGATTCACAAATCCTATATTTACAATCAAAGTCTATTGTATTTCTCCTATAAGATATGAAAACCTAAAGAAGAAAATATCATTTACCGAACTTCACTTATTAGTTTCCTTTTCTTCTCCACCGCAATCAACAAATTATCTCCTCTCTTTTCTCATAAGCCCGAATCTCAATCTGATAGTTTTGTTTGTCTTTAGTAGTTTTCTAGGGTTTTATTAATGGCGCCTAGAGAAACACATCAAACAATCTTCTATGGGTGTGTAATCTTAACCTGATATTATCGATGCTGCCCTAATGTTTTTTTTTAGAACATTGGTCCGTTTGATAACGTAATGACATATACCTCTCATGGGTTTGGATTTATCCATTTTAGAAACATCAATGAATCCAAGGAGGCTAAAGACGTTATCCAAGGATGCTTCCTTCATGGAAATCCTCTTAGGATTGAATTCTCAAGGCTGACTTAGAGATAAACAAAAACAAAAACCGGGTAAAAAGATTACACATATGCTTCTTTTCGTATGTGTCAATTATGTAAAGATGACACATAATTACAGTAAACATTCAATGAAGAGAAATGATGTCTCAAGACATAAATAAGGATAAAATATTCAAAAAAACATTTCTCATAGATGTTTCTTAAGGGGTTTGTAAAAAAAATCACGTGAGATAATCTGAAATGTAAGGGTACAAAACAAGAAGTATTAACCAGGATTAGAGTTAGATAGTATTTGGGACTTTCACACTTTCCATAGTAAGAACACTCTGTTAGACCTTTTTATGCTTGAAAAAATCCAGGAAATATTATCAGAAATTTGAAATATAATTTTACTTCAAGATATTTGAGGACCGTCAAACACTTTTCCAAGTTCCAGATATTATAGATTCATATTTTTAATGGATGGATGTATGTTTTCCACACTTAATCAGAGGTCTAGAGCCCTAAGACCGTAGAAATTCCTAGTCAGGAGCATTTTTCCCTTTAATAAGTCCTACCTTTCATGAGGATTAATCGAACAAATAAGTACGGAATACTAAATAGTTAAACGAGAAAAGTAAGATGTGATTACCAAACAAGAATGAAGGAAACTTAAAGAAAAGAGAGAGGAGAAGAAGTTAAACCATGAGAAAATTGAATTCCAAAATTGAGAAAAAGAGACTTCTTCAATACTAAACACCACTAAAACATCTGGTGCCATGAGCTATTCCAACATCTTGATGTCTTCCAAACTAAAGATGTCGATCAACATATCTCCAAGACTGTGTCGCAATAGTAACATCTGATGCAAGTATACCTGCAGTTCCTTCCACACTAGTTGATTTTTGAAACTTACTTAGACTTGTAATAAGGTCATCAGTTAAGATGGACCTCGCTTGGGCAACCTGAGAGGATGTTATCTCAGGTGCATCCACATATGGAGGTTGATAGGACTCTGGTGGCAAGATGTGCTACTACGTGATGATTATAGAACCACACGATAGTAACATGCTGGACCATCAACTTTCAGAACCAAGAAACATATTAGTTCCATCATCAAGCTTTCCAACCCCAACATAATCTCTTGAACTCAGGTACCTCAAAAACTTTGTATATGAGGCAAATCTTTATCAGTATTATGGTAGAAGAATACAATGTTGAACCCTACAATAGCATCTGAATATTATTTAGTCAAGTTGTATAACCCCGTTCCTGCTGAGCAGTTGACTACTTCGGGGCTGCAAAATGAAAAAATGTCAGAACTTGAATGTAGCTGTTAAAATCCATACAAAATAGTTAACTTATGTAAGAATTATATATATATTGTGCTAATCCAAAGAAAGATCAAACATGCATATATTCTATGCTAACAACTTTTCTTGACACAATTTAGAAATGAGTTTAATAAGAAATTCTATTAAATCATACTTACATCTCACATTCTATACTTACCCAAATAGGAACACAAACAACACGCCACACAAATGTTTCATTCTTGGCGATAATGCCACATCATATATAGTCATGGCCAGAATAGTGATCTCTAGGAGAAACTCTTGCATCACTGATGATGCTTGACTAACTGTTACAGCTTCTGAAGGAACATTTCTACCAAATGGAGCTAAACCATATTGTTCATCTAACACAGGACCTCAATCACTTGTTCTTTTAGGAGGATAAGAACTATAATTTTCCCCATTAATCCTCGATCTTTTAGTTTCCCTTTGAAGTTTGCTAGAATTAGTAATTACTGGTCTTGAAATAACATGGTGAAACCTATCTTGCGTACTGAAAGGTCTAGCTTGGATGTTAGAACCATAACGTGGAAAACATCCAGATACATTAGAATTCAACATATTGGAAATTCTAGCCAAATGCATCTATGCTAGTTGACGCACCCTATGTGGGCCTCAATTGTATCTGGACGTTTGCCATCTTACGGTCCTGACATCCCAGCTAGACCTTTAAGTATGAAAGGCACGTTTCACCTTGTTATTTCAAGACAAGTAATTACTAATTCTAGTGAACTTCAAAGGGAAGATAAAAGATCGAGGATTGATGGGGCAAATGATAGTTCTTATCCTCATAAAAGAACAACTGATCGAGATCCTCTGTTGGATAAATAATATGGTTTGGGTCCATTTGGCAGAATGTACCTTCATGTTCTGTAATAGTTAGTCAAGCAAATAACGGCGATGCAAGAATTTCTCCTGGACAACATTATTCTGGCCATGACTATATATGGTGTGGTATTATCACTAAGAATGGAACATTTCTGTGTCGTGCTGTCTGTGTGCCTATCGAGGAAAGTATAAAATCTAAGATGTAAGTATGATTAATAGAATTTCTTATGAAACTCATTCCTAAATTGTGTTAAGAAAAGTTGTTAGCATAGAATATATTTATGTTTGATCATTCTTTAGATTAGCACAATTTATATAATTCTTATATAAGTTAACTATTTTGTATTGATTTTGTTAGCTACATTCAAGTGCTGACATTTTTCTTTTTGCAGCCCTGATGTAGTCAACTGCTAAGCCGAAACGGGTTAGACAAGTTGTCTAAACACTATTCAGATGTTGATATATGGTTTAACATTCTATTTTTGTTGCCTAGTACTGACGAAGATTTTTCCTCATACGTAGAGTTTTTGAGGTACCTATAATGACCCTCCAGGTCATTTTCTATGTTTTTCGATCTATTCAACAATTAGAGCTCTCCTGTAGTGACCACAAGTAATTTCTAACTTGTTGGGACTGACAGTTCAGTCACCGGGTCGTTCATTTAGATTTTGGAGATTTCCATATTTTGGAGCCTTTGAACTTGAACGGTTGACTTCAATCAAAATTTTAGGAAGAATGCCTCAGAATTCAATTCTGGCGGTCTCATCAGCTTTAGAAGGGACATTTTAGGCTAGGGGCATGGTTGGTTTAGTCCCCGTGTCTTCTGGTGTGAGTTTTTACCGTTAGGCATTTTAACTTTGAAGTTAAGCCAAAGGGTTGACTTTGGTCAACATTTTTGGTAAACATGCTCGGATGAGAATTTCATCAGCGCGGTTAGCTCCGTAATGTCGAGTTTGGTCTAGAACGACCTTTCGTGTTGTTCCCTAGGCTTCCGGTCTAATTTTGATTATTCGTGGTTTTTAGCTTAAAACAAAACTTGGGTATGAGACCCACTTTTCATCGAAACAACCTCGGATGGGAGTTTTGATGGTTCCATTGAGTCTGGAGTGCCTAATTCAATAGGGTAGCATTTTTTGTTTGAACGGATGGGGTTCCGAATGAATTTCGAGCACCCCATCAGAGAATTCAGAGTTGGAGAAAACCAACTAAAGTGTTGATATCTGGTGCAAGATTTTAGGGACCAGAAATCAGACTTTTAGCGACCCGTTTCGTGTTTTATATCCAAAATTTTTAGCTTTCAGCCCTCATTTTTAAGAGGTGATTTCTCCCTCATCCGAACTCTGACTTGAGAGATTTGAAGTCCCGTGTGATCATTGGGAGCTTGGATATATACTTGGGTTTATAATTAGAAGTTGTTGAGGAACCTTTATTTGAGGAGAATTTGAGCTTGAATCTTCTGCATTGGCTTGGTTTTCTTGTTAATGTTGTTGTTTTTGTTGTGGCTGTTTTCGAGCCTCAGATTGTGTTCAATTTTTGAATAGAAGTTTGAGGCATAGTTTAGGAACATTTGATGGAGTCAATTTGGGGATTCCCTATGCGGGTCCCACATTCTCGTTTTGACTCAATTTTGAGTCCATTTCCTATTGTTCTGATTTTAGTGTCAAAACATTCGTAATAACATTGTGATCCATAATTTGATAGGTTGGCGGTGTATGGAAGTGTTACAGGTGCAGATAGCTATTGTGTGATGGATTTGGAGCGCTCGTGTTTGGCTTTGTGGTAGGCTTCGGTCTACTTTCTTAATTGAGCTTCTTAGGAAATGCCTAGTATAGATTTCATCTAATTTTGGATGGTTTTGGCTGGGTATTTAGCATTCCTCTTTTTATTAAATCATTTCTTCATTCCGTAGGACCCTTGGGCTTATTGTGGTGTTGGGATCCATAGTTTAGACTGTGGCTTCGCTTGTGGAGTGGATGATCTTGCTTATATTGTTAGGATTAATTCGTGGTTGCCTTAGACTAGCCTGGACATTATATTCTTTAGGTTGTGTTGTATCGCCTCGTAGTTATGATTTGCTCCCTGTAGGGATTGTTTTGAGCATTCTTCTTGCGTTGATGCTTGTGACCTTGGTGGCTCATCGTAGCCGTTTGATGGTTCTAACTATGCTCAGTCTAGGACTAAAGAGGTGTGATTGGGGTAGGGCGTCCTCCCTTAAGCTTGCTCCCTTTTTATTGATTTGAATTCTCTTCTTGATCCCTTTCCTTGTTGATTAGCGGTAGGCATGTTGTATCCTTTTGAGCTTATGATTATATTGTTAGGACTGAGGTTGTTTGCGAGGACTAGCTGGATCCCAGGTGTGTACTCTCTACTTTGGTAGGGTGGTATCAATGGCTGTATATTTATTTTGTATGGAGTGCCTTGTTTGAATGCTTATGATGCCATGCATTACATGTTTGCTCATTCTCACAGATTTTATGGTACGATCCCAGCCCATGTGTTTGCATATTTATTGTTCACGATGAGTTATTATTTTACTTAGTTTTTAATCTCAACTGGTTTTAACATTAGTTGTACCACCTGGATCACTTAACTTACTAATTTTTGCGATTACGAGGCATCATGGACGTGCTCTTTTTACTACAAGAGATATTAGAGGCATCTGGACTGTGATTAGTTTTTACTTGACTACATAGTGCATCGACACCCTTTCTTGCATGCTTTTGGTTTCACTTACGTCCTTGGGTCACTCTTGCTAGTTTGGCAGCTTATGCCCCTGGGAGTGGACAGGTTGACTAGGCGGCCTTGATACCTTAGATCGTCTTTGGAGTTGACACGCCCGCGAATCACTCTTGCTAGCTGGGCGGCTTACGCCCCTTGAAGTGGATTGTGTGGATGGGTAGCCTTGATTGATCTGTCACTTTTGCTAGCTGGGCTGGGAGGTTAATGAAGTCATATGGTTATGGTTTCAGATGGTTCTATTGCTTACCCTGCCTTAATATGCATTACCTATCACCACTATACATGTTTGTTGTTTATACCCTCCAGATTATGGGGGGCGGTTGGGTTATGTTTGATGTTTGTACCTTTCGAGCTTATGGGGGTCTGGTTAGGTTATTGTTTAACCAGATTTTATTCTTGGCTATTGTTTTATTGTTACCTGGTAGGTTTTGACTTTAGAATTGTGGTTGTGGATCCTCCTAGCACTGGGTAGTTGAATTGGTATCGTAGTTGCTTGCAATTAGACTGTTGGCTCGCGATCCAGATTGAAGTTGAGTTATCGCTATTGATTTGAAGTTGTGTAGAGCATCTTGGGATATTAGCGATTAGGGTGAGCTCCTAGTGCCTAGAGTACCAGTTTTCGTCTGTTTTGGTTATGCTTAGTCTTTATATTGTATTTAGAGACAACCTGTACTTGTCTTGTAATTTTGAAAAATCCTTGTACTCCTATTTCAGATTAGATGCTCAACTACTAATTGATGTCAGGTCATAGGATAGTTCTTGTATGGTTTTTTTGATTTCCCTATCTCTGCTTTGTTCGAAGCTCTTACTTCTTATTCTTGGCTTCCTTTTTGTAGTCTGTTGCTTATGGCTCCAGGCTACAGGTTAATCTTACCTACTGGTGGGGTGTAGTAGGTGCCATCATGACCTTAGAAATCCAGTCGTAACAATTTGGTATCAGAGCTCCAGGTAGACCGGCATCGTTGGTATGAGAGAAAATGCCTAGTAGAGTCCTATTGATCAATGCATAGATGTTTATATCCTATCTTTGGGAGATTATAGGGCATTCATAGGAAATTATGTTCTAAACTCTTAACATGTGCTTTCGCATTGACTAACCTCTAAGACTGCTTAATTGGAACCTACTCTCTGCTCGGTGGATAGCATGAAGCATTCGATGGACGTGGGAAGAGAACTAGCACATTCCACTAGAGTTTTATCATGTGATCGGGATAGGAGGCCTCAAACAGGAATGAACCTTGAGGTCGGAGGCATTCCTCAGAATTCAGAAAGTCAGGGGGAAGCCTAGGCTTTGGTAGGGTCTTTGGCTACCTCGGTTCCTTGGTATTCACTGTTAGGAGGTTCGATCTCCTCCGAGGGTGTAACAACCCGCTATTTGAAAGAACTAGAATTAGAAAGAAACCATTTTTGGAAAAATTTAAATTTGAAAATTTAAGCAAGTTATGCTAAGTATGAGTTTTGGGTCAACTTCAAATGACCATAACTCTCAGCACAGAATGAGCAAGGTGAGCTACAAGATATCAAATTAAAGATCTTTAAATTATCTTTCCAACGCCACTGAGTTTGCTAATTTTCGAGTTCGTATGTGGGAGATCTGTCCGTTTGAAGTCAGGCTGTCTGAATAAGGAAATTCACCCGGATTTTAGAAGGGTATTTTGGTCTTTTCATTACCCAATTCGCTTAATTCACTTTTAGTAATTAAATTGGGGTCAAAACTGATTTGGTTCAGTTTACGCTTCACAAAATTACGGAAGGGTTTTAAGAAAAGAAAAAAGAGGAGAAAGAGCCAAAGTTTGTGGCGTTCTTAAGTATCGCTTACGAATTTGACCAAGGGTTAATCCCTACGAGGTATGTGAGATCACATAGCATTGGGTTCGTTCACCCACGTACCAATCATGTTTAATTCAGTGTATTTACGTTCTTGAAAGTAGAGTAATTGAGTGCTTGATGGATTTTTTTGAAGTTTCTATTGGGTTCTTGATTGTTGGGTTTTGGAGGAGTTTTTGAGATGATTTGATGAGATTTAAGTTTGTTTTTAGTAGATTCTTGTATACTTTGGTTGGGTATTCGAATCTAAGTGTTTGGGAAAGAAACCAATCGAATTTAGACGAATTAGGATCGAAACACGAACAAGAAAATTTGTAGAATTTCTGGGCAGGGGGTTGGCGCACCGCGCCACTCAGTACGCCAGCATAAGGCCACTGTAGATTGGCCTTTGGGGTGCCGAGCCACTCAGTGCGACCCAAGCCAGCTTCTGTAGTTAGGGATCTGGCGCCCTGCGCCACTCAATATGCCAGGGTCGCCAGGTCCTCTACCCTTTCCCACTTCTTTCCGTTTGAGTTCCCTCGAATCGTACCTATGTTTTCTAGTTGATTTCTACATTCTAAGGTACGTATATACATCGAGAGATCATCCATAACATGAGATCATAACCTTGAATTCATAATTAAAATTCAAGGAATGTTAAGAGCCAAGTCTAGAGAGTTCTTAGAGTCTTTCCAAAAGTCTTTTATTGAGTTGAGTAAGAGTAAGAGTGAAGTTCATTTCTTCAAAATATTATATGGGAACTAAGTCTTCCCAAGAGTAAAATATTTTCACATTTAAACAAGAGAGAAAACACTGATTTCCAAGAGAGCTTTTGAGATAGTTTTTTAGTAATAATGTCAAACCACATAAAGAGTTATATTTTTAAAAATATGAGCTAGTTACATTTTGGGAGTAGTATTGAGCACCAATTTTGGGACGAGTTTCAGTTCAGATAAATCAAAGTCTCCATAAACCGTGTAGCCAACATGGACAGAAAAGGGTCATACTTTTTAGATGATTCTTTAATGCTTTAAGCATAGACTAGTGGATCTACTTAGTGAGTTAGGTTCTATACCCCCGGCAAGGTATAGGACGGCCCTGGTAGCATGAGGCAAAATGTTGTACCATCACATAGCTCATAGTGATGGTTGTCGGTTAGAGAAACTTCCACATAAATATTTTGTATTCTAACATACACAGAGTTACTTGTATATTCATATACAAACTGAGTTATTGTGTGTTTTTCAATACACTGAGTTGTTATTTACATGTTTTAAAGCTTTCTTTATATTGCATCCTTATTACTGCTTTATACTGAAATGAGTTGAGTTGAGACAGGGTAAGTTTCTTCAGTTCCATTTCAAGATTATGTCTTGTTTAAGTATTCCCCTCGCATGCTCGTACATTTCATGTACTGACGCCATTTGGCCTGCATCTTTTATGATGCATATACAGGTAACCAGGAACATCATCTAGTGCTTCGTTGATCCAGTTGTGCACTCAGAGTCAGTTGGTGAGCCTCCTTGCTTTCCGGAGGATCCTTTATTACACTGTTTTAGCATTTTCAGTTGTTAGGATGATCGGGGGTCTTGTCCCTACATCCCTCATAGTTTTAGAGGCTTCATAGACAGTTAGACGTTATTAGTTCATTATTCTTATTTCATTTCAGTTGTTTTGTTTTGTTACAAGACCTGAGTTACCTTATTGGCTAGTGAATGTTTCCTTTACAACATTCTAAGTATTTCATGAGCTTATCTTTGTCTAGTAAAGACTTTCTCTGAGTAGTAAGGCATGTCAAGGGTTCACTTGGAGCCAGCAATGGTTCTCGAGTGCCAGTCCCACCCAGGGTGTAGGCTCGAGGCTTGACGAACTTGGTATCAGAGCACAGAGTTCAAGAGTCCTGGGGAGTCTATGAAGCCGTGTCTGTAGATTCCTAATTATCGGTGTGAAGAGTGCCACTTCTATAATTAGGAGGCTGCAACATTTAGGAACTATCTCACTTCTTTCATATTCATTTCGTGTGATAGAGTTTATCTCTATTAAAGTTCCTTTCTAACTCATGCTGGCGCGTATCTTTTAGATCATGCCTCCGTGAAGATCTGTTCGAGGTCGTTCGGCTAGAAGGAATGTTGAGGAACAAGGGGTACCTAATGCACCTGAAGTGCAACCCCAATGAGAGGTCACCAATGCTGAGTTCAGTGAGGCTATTCGGATGTTAAGTCAAGTTGTGACCAATCAAGTTGGGCAACAGAGAGGAGGTTCACAGGAAGGGGCTGCTACTTCAAGGATCCGAGAGTTCTTAAGGATGAATCCTCCAATCTTCATTGGTTCAAGTGTCACTGAGGATCCGACATACTTTGTTGAAGAGCTTCAGATGGTTTTTGAGATTATGCATGTTGTTGATGCTGAGAGAGTGGAACTAGTTGCGTACCAATTGAAGGGTGTCGCTAGAATGTGGTTTGATTAATGGAAGAAGAATAGAGCTGAGGGTGCACTGATAAAGAGTTGGGCTGTGTTTGAGAGTGCATTTATGGGGCATTTCTATCCCCGTGAACTGAGAGAAGCAAAGGTACGAGAATTCCTCACTCTTAAGTAGGAATCTAAGAGTGTTCATGAGTACAGTCTGAACTTCACCCAACTTTCCCACTATGCTCCGTAGATGGTTGCTGACATGAGGAGTATGATGAGTTTATTTGTTGCTCGGTTGTCTCGTCTGTCAAGTAAGGAAGGCAAGGCAGATATGTTGATAGGGGATATGGACATAGCAAGGCTGATGATCCATGTGCAACAGGTTGAGGAGGACAAGATGAGGGATAGAGAAGAGTTTAGAAATAAGAAGGCTAAGACATCAGGGAAGGAGTCCAGGAAGCAAAAGAGTAATGCAAACCGGTCTTCTTTCCAACATAAGCAAAAGGGACCTGCTCCATCATCTGCTAGTACACCTGCACCAAGGAACAGAGGTGAGTTCAACAATCTGAATTCATAAAATTTCAGAGCTAGACCTGCACAGTCTCATGGTAGTGTTGCACAAGGAGGTAATGGGACTCCTGTATGTGCTAAGTGTGGTAGGACCCACTCAGGGGTGTGCCGTGATAGCTCCACTGGTTACTTCAAGTGTGGTTAGAATGGTCACTTTATGAAAGAGTGCCCTAAGAGCAGACAAGGAAATGGTAATGGGGAAATAGGGCCCAATCTTCTTCAATTGCTCCACCAGACAGGGCTGCATCTAGAGGAGCTACTTCAGGGGCAAGCGGAGGAGAAAACCGCCTATATGCTATTACTAGTTTCCAAAAGCAAGAGGATTCGCCAGATGTTGTCACTAGTATGATCCAAGTCTTTAATTTTGATGTTTATGCTTTTCTAGATCCAGGAGCGAGTCTATCTTTTGTGACTCCTTATATTGCGATATATTTTGATATTCTTCCTGAGCAACTTCTTGATTCCTTCAGTATTTCTACACCTATTGGTGAGTCTATTCTAGCTGAGAGAGTTTATCGTGATTTTACCATTTATGTCAAACACAAGAGCACCATGGCTGACTTAGTTGAGTTAGATATGATAGATTTTGATGTCATTCTAGGTATGGACTAGCTTTATGCCTGTTATTCCTCAGTCGATTATAGAACTTGAGTTGTTAAGTTCTAGTTTCCTAATAAGCCAGTTATAGAGTGGAAGAGTAGTTCAGTAGTGCCTAAGGGTCGTTTCATTTTATACCTTAAGGCGAGAAAGTTAGTTTCCAAGGGTTGTGTCTATCACTTAGTCCGAGTTAATGACTCTAGTGTTGAGACACCTCATATTCAGTCAGTTTCAGTTGTTAATGAGTTTCCAGAAGTCTTTCTAGACAATCTTCCCAGAGTCCCTCCTGAGAGATAAATAGACTTCGGTATAGATATGCTTCATAATACTCATCCTATCTCTATTCCGCCATAAAGAATGGCACCAGCAGAGTTGAAAGAGTTAAAAGAGCAGTTGAAAGATCTTCTTGAGAAGGGTTTTATTCGACCAAGTGTCTCACCTTGGGGCGCTCCGATCTTATTTGTTAGAAAGAAAGATGGTTCTCTTAGAATATTTATAGATTACCGTTAGTTGAATAAGGTTACTATCAAGAATAAGTATCCTCTTCCGAGAATTGATGATTTTTTCGATAAGCTTCAAGGTGCCACTTGTTTTTCTAAGATAGACCTCAGATCAGGCTATCATCAGTTGAAAGTAAGAGAAAGTGATATCCCTAAGACAGCTTTCAGGACCCGATATGGTCATTATGAGTTCCTAGTTATGTCCTTTGGTTTAACAAATGCTTCTGCAACATTCATGGACATTATGAACAGAGTATTCAAGCCTTATTTAGATATGTTTGTTATTATCTATTCGAGGAGTGAGGAAGATCATGCTAGTCATCTCAGAACAATCCTTCAAACTCTCAAGGATAAGGAGTTATATGCTTAGTTCTCTAAGTGTGAATTTTGGTTGAGTCTATGGCATTCTTAGGCCACATTGTTTCCGGTGATGGAATTAAAGTTGATACTCAGAAAATAGAGGCAATGCAGAATTGGCCTAGACCCACGTCTCCAACTGACATTAGGAGTTTCCTGGGATTGGCTAGCTATTATAGAAGGTTCGTCGAGAGGTTCTCGTCTATTTCATCTCCTTTGACTAAGTTGACTCAGAAAACAGTTAAGTTTCAATGGTCTGAAGGTTGTGAGAAAAGCTTTCGTGAATTGAAAAAACGGTTGACTACTGCCCCAGTATTGACCTTACCAGAGGATACGCAAGGCTTTGTGGTTTATTTTGATGCGTCCAGAGTTTGTTTGGGTTGTGTGTTAATGCAGAATGGTAAGGTTATAGCTTATGCCTCCATAAAGCTTAGGATTCACGAGAAGAATTACCCAACCCATGATCTAGAGTTGGCTGCCATAGTATTTGCTTTGAAAATATCGCGTCACTATCTTTATGGTGTTCATGTAGATGTGTTCACCGATCACAAGAGTCTTCAGTATGTGTTTAGTCAGAAAGAGCTAAATCTCATACAGAGAATGTAGTTAGAGTTACTCAAGGATTATGACATGAGTATTCTCTATCACCAGGTAAGTCTAATGTTGTTGTTAATGCCTTGAGTAGATTGTCTATGGGTAGTACTGCCCATTTTGAGGAAGATAAGAAAGAGTTAGCAAAAGATGTGCATAGACTTGCACGATTAGGAGTTCATTTAATAGATTCCAATGAAGGAGGAGTGGTGGTGATGAATGGGGCTGAATCATCATTAGTGTCTGAAGTTAAAGAGAAACAAGACCAAGATCCTATTTTTCTTGAATTGAAGACAAATGTTCATACGCAAAAAGTGATGGCTTTTGAACAAAAGGGAGATGGAGTATTAAGGTATCAAGGTAGATTGTTTGTACCAAAGGTGGATGAATTTCAAGAAAGGATTATGGAGGAAGCTCATAGCTCCAGATATTCTATCCATCCGGGTTCCACAAAGATGTATCGTGATTTGAGAAAGGCTTATTGGTGGAGTAGTATGAAGAAGGGCATTGCAGAGTTTGTTGCTAGGTGTCCAAATTGCCAACAAGTGAAGGAAGAGCACCAGAGGCCCTGTGGTATGGCTCAGAATATAGATATTCTGGAATGGAAGTGGGAGATGATCAATATGAATTTCATCACAGGTTTACCACGGTCTCGCAGACAGCATGATTTGATTTGGGTGATTGTAGATCGAATGACTAAATTAACCCATTTCTTACCGGTAAAGACTACCCATTCAACAGAAGATTATGCTAAGTTAAATATTCAAGAGGTAGTCAAACTTCATGGAGTTCCGTTATCCATTATTTCAGATAGAGGTGCACCATTTACTGCACAATTTTTGAAGTCATTCCAGAAATGTTTAGGTTCGAAGGTGAACTTGAGTACTGCTTTTCATCCTCAGACTGATGGTAAGGCAGAGCATACTATTCACACTTTAGAAGATATTTTGAGGGCTTGTGTGATTGATTTCAAAGGTAATTGGGATGATCAACTACCTCTCACTGAGTTTTCTTATAACAATAGTTACCATTCTAGCATCCAAATGTCTCCATATGATGCCCTTTGTGGGAGACGATGCAGATCTCCTATTGGATGGTTTGAAGTTGGTGAAGCTGGGTCGATAGGACCAGACTTAGCTCATCAAGCTATAGAGAAAGTGAAGGTTATTCAGGAGATATTGAAAACAACACAGAGTCATTAGAAATCCTATACAGATGTTAGGAGAGGAGACTTAGTGTTTGAAGTAGATGATTCGGTTTATTTAAAGGTTTCACCCATGAAGGGTGTTATGAGATTTGGAAAGAAAGGGAAACTTAGTCCCCGGTATGTTGGTCCTTACAGAATATCCAAGAGGATCGGTAACGTGGCTTATGAGTTAGAGCTATTGCAAGAGTTAGAAGCGGTTCATCCGATGTTTCACATTTCCATATTGAAGAAATGTATGGGCGATCCTTCACTTATCATACCTACTGAAGATATTGATATTAAGGATATCTTATCTTATGAGGAGATTCCTGTTCAGATTCTAGATCGTCAAGTTCGCAAGTTGAGGACCAATGAAGTACCATCAGTCAAAGTTCTGTAGAGAGATCAGTTTGTTGATGAAGCTAGTTGGGAAGCTGAGGAGGACAAGAAGAAGAGGTACCCACATCTCTTCGAGTCCGGATAAATTCCAAATAAAGGTACTAATCCTTTTCTTGGCATTTGTTTTAAGCTGGCATGTTGTATATACATTTTTCTTGTTGGGTGTTTGAGTTGGATGTTAGATGTTACACCCTTAGCCTACTAAGAGTAATCTCATTCGAGGACGAATGTTACCAAGGGGGAGATATTGTAACACCCCGCTATTTGAAAGAACTAGAATTAGAAAGAAACTATTTTTGGAAATAATTAAATTTGGAAATTTAAGCAAGTTATGCTAAGTATCAGTTTTGGGTCAAATTCAAACGACCATAACTCTCAGAACAGGATGAGTTAGGTGATCTACAAGATATCAAATGAAATATCTTTAAATTATCTTTCCAACGCCACTGAGTTTGCTAATTTTTGAGTTCGTATGAGGGAGATATGCTCGTTTGAAGTCAGGTTGTCTGAATAAGGAAAGTCACCCAAATTTTAGAAGGGTATTTTGGTCTTTTTATTACCCAATTAGCTTAATTCCTTTTTAGTAATTAAATTGTGGTCTAAACTGATTTGGTTCAGCTTACGCTTCACAAAATTACGCAAGGGTTTTGATAAAAGAGAAAAGAGGAAAAAAGAGGAGAAAGAGCCAAAGTTCATCGTGTTCTTGAGTTTCCCTTGCGGATTTCACCAAGGGTTAATTCCTACGAGGTATGTGAGATCACATAGCGTTAGGTTCGTTCCCCACGCATCAATCATGTTTAATTCAACGTATTTACATTCTTGAAAGTAGAGTAATTGAGTTGTTGATGGATTTTCTTGAAGTTTCTATTGGGTTCTTGATTGTTGCATTTTGGAGGAGTTCTTGAGATGATTTGATGAGATTTAAGTTTGTTTTTGAGTAGATTCTTGTATACTTTGGTTGGGTATTCGAATCTAAGTGTTTGGGGAAGAAACCAATCGAATCTAGACGAATTAAGGTCGAAAAACGAACAAGAAAATTCGTAGGATTTCTGGGCAGGGGGCTGGCTCACCGCGCCACTCAGTGTGCAAGAATAAGGCACCTGTAGTTTGGCCTCTGGGGTGTCGTCCAACTCAGTGCGCCCCAAGCCAGCTTATGTAGTTAGGGCTCTGGCGCCCTGCGCCACTGATTATGCCAGGGTCGCCAGGTCCTCTACCATTTCCCACTTCTTTCCATTTGAGTTCCCTCGAATTGTACCTATGTTTTCTAGTTGATTTCTACACTCTAAGGTAAATATAAACATCGAGAGATTATCCATAACATGAGATAATAACCTTGAATTCATAATACAAATTCAAGTAAAGTTAAGAGCCAAGTCTAGAGAGTTTTTACAGTATTTTCAAAAGTCTTTTACAAATGCATTAAACTTGTTTTAAAGACTTGAGCATTGAGTTGAGTAAGAGTAAGAGTGAAGTTCATTTCTTAAAAATATTATATGGGAACTAAGTATTCCCAAGATTAAAATATTTTCACATTTAAAGAAGAGAGGAAACACCGATTTTCAAGAGGGCTTTTGAGCTAGTCTTTGACTAATAATCTCAAACCACAGAAAAAGTTATGTTTTTATACGTATGAGCTAGTTACATTTTGGGAGTAGTATTGAGCACCGATTTGGGGACGAGTTTGAGTTCAGATAATTCAAAGTCTCTATAAACTGTGTAGCCAACATGGGTAGAAAAGGGTCATACTTTTTAGATGATTCTTTAATGCTTTTAGCATAGACTAGTGGATCTAATTAGTGAGTTAGGTTCTATAACCCCAGCAAGGTATAGGATGGCCCTGAAAGCGTGAGGAAAAACGTTGTACCATCACATAGCTCATAGTAGTGGTTGTCGATTAGAGAAACTCCCACATAGATATTTTATATTCTTATGTACATATAGTTACTTGTATTTTCATATACAAACTGAGTTATTGTGTGTATTTAAATACACTGAGTTGTTATTTACATATTTTAAAGATTTCTTTATATTGCATCCTTATTACTGCTTTATATTGAAAAGAGTTGAGTTGAATTGAGACAAAGTAAGTTTCTTCAGTTCCATTTCAAGCTTATGTCTTGTTTTAATATTCCCCTCGCATGCTCGTACATTCCATGTACTGACGCCATCTGGCCTGCATCTTTTATGATGTAGATACAAGTAATCATGATCGGCATCCAGCGATTCGTTGATCTAGTTGAGCACTCAGAGTCAGTTGGTGAGCCTCCTTGCTTTTCGGAGGATCCCTTTTTACACTTTTTTAGCATTTTCAGTTGTTAGGATGATCGGGGGTCTTGTCCCAACATCCCTCATAGTTTTAGAGGCTTCATAGATAGTTAGAGGTTATTAGTTCATTAGTCTTAGTTCATTTCAGTTGTTTTGTTTTGTTATAAGACTTTAGTTGCCTTATTGGCTAGTTAATGTTTCATTTACAACATTCTAAGTATTTCATTAGCTTATCTTTGTCGAATAAAGACTTCCGCTGAGTAGTAAGATAGGGAAAGGGTTCGCTTGGGGCCAACAATGGTTCTGGAGTGCTAGTCCCACCCAGGTTGTAGGCTCGGGTGGTGACAGAGGGTAGAACTCAGGTAGGTTCAATTCTTGGTGCAGTGGGTGTTGCTCACCGAAAAGTTTGGTTAACTTGTCCTTAGCAGGGCTTATCATCCATTTATAACTATGTGTTGGGAGTTTTAGAGTGGGTTGGGCATAACCCGACATTGTTTCCTTCAGATCAAGAGTATAGTTAGGGGTTAATTGGAGGGTTGCCTTTGCCACTCCGGTTAGTATCGGAGCATCTAATATCAGCAGGGTCTACCTTTCCCATTATTGCGAGTCATCTTAGGATTGTGGTGCAAGAATGCATTGAGACTTACAATAATGGTTGTAAGAGTATTTTCCATCATTACAATGGTGAAAAAATTACACTTTGAGGTGAGTATCAATTCAGCGAGGGACATCTTTCTTTTCGACCTATTAGGCTTATGAGGGTAGCATCTCAAGTTCCATGGGGTTATGATGTAGGTCGTGGTGCTAGCAGTAGGAAGAGTTTAGGCCAGAATTCTCATGTTGGTCATTCTAGACCTTCGGGTGTTGGGTCTCATGTTACTTTAGTTGGGTCTTCAGGCAATTGCTCTCAGTAATATGTGTTATGGGTGTGGTGAGATAGGCCACTATGTTAGAAATTTTTACAAGGCTCAAGTGCAGCTTGCTAGGTGTGAAGGTAGACATGGCAGATCACCACATTCTTCACGCCGGGCTTCACGCTATAGAGGTTGCAATGATTTTGGAAAGTTAGGCCACTGGTCTAGAGAGTGACCCACGTGGGAGTTTCTATTCACAATATTGCAGACATCTGATAGTCCCAGGATGGGGTGGTCGAACTTAGTTCTACCCGTGGAAAAATTGTTCATCAGCCTATAGCTTGTCCCCAGCATGGGACCATGATGAGAGGTATTCATCTAGAGTAGTCTTATGGGTTATCATCTCCTTCATTTAGAGATGGTGCCTTAGGTGTTTCCATTACTACATCAGGTGTTCATGTTGGGGTCGGACACAGTTCATTCTATGCTTCTGCAGGCTGGTCAATGGTCAAGGCTTCAGGTATCCCTTCTTTGGATATGATTTTGTGGTTTATCTTGTTGTTTCTTATTTTGTGTGATTTGGAATTTTTATGCCATTCGGGTTTATTTGGCTTATTATCTATCGTTGGCTTGTTATGACAGCTTGATTTGAGGATTATGTTTGTATTTTACCCCTGTAGATGATTTCTTTTAGTAGTGGACCGACTAGGCTGTGTTGCTTTGATTTGGGAGTAGTCGTTGAGTAACTCCCTGTGCCTTTTCCTTGGTAGTACTTTTGTGGTTGTAGCCTTGGGATTGTTGGTTTCCTTTTTTACCACCCTTATTGTGTGCTTTTGTTGTGATGCCGATCCTTGTTTGATAGGTGGCTAGACCAGCTTTGCCCGATTTGAGTTTTGTATGTTGTAGGGCCTAGTTGGCTTACTTGTGAGCCGTCCCCTTTGTAGTGGTTGGGAGATTGCTAATTCTCAGAGTTGTGTGTTGGGTAGTTAGCATTCATTAGTTGTGGTAGTCCTTTTTTTGTTTCTTTCTACCTTTGGTTTAGTCTTTCCTCGAATGCGGAGTAGTCTTTTCGCTCGTTCAACTTCTTTTGGATTCGTCCATTTGTTGTAGTCTTGGAGGTTAGTTATGGACAGCTGGGAATTAGAGGTGTGATCATTTGTTGTGCCTGGACTAGCTGTTGTGTTGGTTCTTTATTGTTGTGTTATAGCCCTCGAGGCCGATGTATGATTTAGAGTCGGAATGGTGGTGTTTATTGGTAATTCGTGGGATTTATGAGTTGGCTCTAGTTTAGGGTGCTTTTCCCTACGCTTTCGGTCTCATTTTAAGCCTTCTTGCAGTTTTTAGCCTAAAACAAAACTTGGGTGTGGGACCCACTTTTCATCAAAATGACCTCGGATAGGAGTTTTGATGGTTCAGTTGAGTATGGAATGCCGAATTCGATAGGGTAGAATATTTCGTTTGCACGCACTGGGTTTTGAATGAATCTCGGGCACCCCATCTGAAAATTCAGAGTTGGAGCAAATTAACTAAAGTGCTGATATCTGGTGCAGGATTTTAGTGACCAAATATCAGACTTTTAGCGACTTGATTTTTTCTTTTCGCGACTGTTTCGGGTTTTATATTCAAAAATATCAGCTTTCAGCCCTCATTTTCAAGATCCGATTTCTCCCTCATCCGAGCTCCGATTTGAGTGATTCGAAGTCCTGTGTGATCGTTGGGAGTGTAGCTACTTGGGTTTATGATTAGAAGCTGTTGAGGAACCTTCGTTAGAGGTGAATTTGAGCTCGAAGCTGCTGCCTTGGCTTAGTTTTCTTGTTAATGTTGTTGTTTTTGTTGTGGTTGTTTTCGGGCCTTGGATTGTGTTCAATTTTGGAACACAAGTTCGAGGCATATATTAGGATCTTTTGACGGAGTCAATTACAGGATTCCCAGCGTGGGTCCCACATTCTCGTTTTGACTCAATTTTGGGTCCATTTCCAATATTTGTGATTTTAGTGTCAAAACATCCGTAATAATGTTGTGATTGATAATTTAACAGTTTGCGGATAGCTCGTGTGTGATGGATTTGGCTCGCTAGTGTGTGATGGATTTGGATCGCTCGTGTTCCGATTTGAGGTAGGCTTCGGTCTACTTTCTTGATTGAGCTTCTTAGGAAATGCCTAGTATAGAGTTCATGTAATTTTGGATGGTGTTTGCTGGGTATTTAGCTTTCCTCTTGTTATTACATAATTTATTGATTCCGTGGGAGCCTTGGGCTTATTGTGGGTGTTGGTATCCTTAGTTTAAACTGTGGCTTCGCTTGTGGAGTAGATGATCTTGCTTATCTTGTTAGGATTGATTTGTGGTTGGCTTAGACTAGGCTGGACATTTGCTTTAGGTTGTCTTGTATCGCCTCATAGATATGATTGGCTCCCTGTAAGACTTATTTTGGGCATTCTTCTTGCGTTGATGCTTGTGACCTTGGTGGCTCGTCGTAGCCGTGGGTTGGTTTTAGTTGTGCTGAGTCTGAGACTGGAGCGATGTTATTGGGGTAGGGAGTCGTCCCTTGAGCTTGCTCCCCCTCTATTGATTTGAAATTTCTTCTTGATCCCTTTGGTTCTTGATTAGCGGTGGACATATTGTATCCTTTTTGAGCTTATGATTATATTGTGGGGCCTGAGGCCATGTGCGAGGACCAGTTGGATCCTAGGTTAGAACTCTCTGCGTTAGTACTGTGGTTTCAGTGGTTGTTTAATTATTTGATTTGGAGTGCCTTGTTTGAATGCCAGTGATGGCATGCCTTGCATGTTTGCTGATTCTTACGGATTTTTTGATACGATCCCAGCCCATGCGTTGGCATATTTATGGTTCAGGATGAGATACTATTTTACTCGGTTTTTATTCTAAACTTGTTTTAACGGGAGACGTATCACCTGAATCACTTGACTTACTGATTTATGAGATAATGAGGCATCAGGGACGTTTTCTCTTTTAAAATTGAAATATTAGAGGCATATGGGTTGTGCTCAGTTTTTATTTGGCTATCCGGTCCATCGATGCCCTTTCTTGCATGCTTTTGGTTTTACTTACGCACTTGGGTCACTCTTGCTAGCTTACACATCTGGGAGTGGACTGACTGGCTAGGCGGTCTTGATACTTGAGATCCGCTGTGGAGTTGACACTCCCCCTAATCACTCTTGCTAGCTGGGCGCGCTCTTGGGGGTGGACTGTGTTGCTGGGCGACCTAGATTGATTTGTCACTCTTTCTTGCAGGGCTGGAAATTGACTGGAGTCCTATGGTTATGGTTTTGGATGGTTCTGCTACTCACCCTGCATTACTATGCATTACCTATCACAAGTATACGTGTTTGTTATTTGTAGCCTCATGTTTATGGGGGCAGTTGGGTTAAGTTTGATGTTTGTACCTTCCGAGTTTATGGGGGTCTGCTTAGGTTATTGTTTGACTATATTCAGTTCTTGTTGTTAATCCTTTATTCCAAAGATACTTAGAGAAATTTTTTTGAAGAAATTGATAAGAAACAACAAAGTTTAAATTGTATTTTCAAAACTAAAAAATTAAAACCAGTAGAAAAAGTAGAATTAGAAACAGATTAGAAATAATATACAAAATATTTTTCTCAAAGATGAAAATCAAGCCCACTGAATGCACAGTGTCCCCTTAAGGGATTTATTCCCCTCAAGTACCCAAGGTTAATGGAATATATCCTCCCAGGATAGAACGATATTATTCACCAGCGTATCGATACCTATACCCACAGTGTCAGCGAACCACTCAACGACAGTAAAGTACACTTAGAGGACTAGATTTGGTAGTAGAAGAAGAAGTCCAGAAAATTGGTTCTCTTAAAATGAGAGGAAATCCCTCTATTTATAGACATCAAAGGGTAGTGTGAAAAGGTGCTTATTGTGCCTTACGAGAAGGTCACAACCCTTTGGAAAAGTTACAATCTTTTGGAAAGGTCATAGCCTTTCATAAAAGTCACTACTCTTTGTTTTCAATTCACACCTTTTAAAACCCAACAATCCCCTACATGAATGTGGAATGACTCTAAGACAATGAAACGGGCAAGTGTATACTTTACAAGCAATAATTATTTGCATCTGGATAAGTAGGGGTCCCTTTGAAATTTCCGTAGTGAACATATGTCAGATATACTCGGTCAATTGATAGATGTGATATCCTTGAAACAGTCGAGCTTTGGTGTATACCTAAGCAAATATATGTCACACAATCAACCCTTTACCATTTATGGTTCTTACGGTTGTCTTCGTTTTAGCCAAGAACACCTCCTAGTTTCATAACTGTATATAGAAGAGACTTTTTACAATGATTCTCTTTGAAGCGGCTTCCACTTAACACTCATTTTTGTGATTTGTAACACGTGTTATCGCGTAGATACACTATTTGTTCAAATCTGCCAAACTTAGCAAATCATTAAAGACCTTAAGCTTTATCAACTCGTTAACAAGCCTTCTTCTTGAGCATTGTCTTCATCATGAGAATGGATTGAGTTGGTTGACAATACCAAGCCGTCAGTCACTACTTTGTTTTTATCCTTGAACCTAGCTCTTGGGATCTCCAGTCTACTAGGTAGAGCTACCGCCATGATGACTTGTCCTAAGCCATAAACCCATTCCCTTGGATAATCTTTCAACTGCCTATCTAACTAGGCCTTTTGTTAGTGGATTTGACACATTATCTCTTGACTTTACATAGTCAATTGTAATAATTCTACTAGAGAGCAGTTGTCTTACGATATTATGTCTCAGTCGTATATGATGAGATTTCCCATTGTACATGATGCTCCCTGCCCTACCTATTGCTATCTAACTATCACAATGTATGCATATAGGTTCCACAGGTTTTGGCCAGAATGGAATGTCCTTTAAGAAATTCTGGAGCCATTCAACTTCTTCACCAGCCTTATTTAAGGCAATCAATTCACATTCCATTGTAGACAGAGCAATACATGTCTGTTTTGATGATTTTTAAGAGACTGATCCTCCACCAAGGGTAAACACATACCCACTTTTGGATTTTACTTCATTTGACCCGGTGATCCAATTTGCATCACAATATCCTTCAATCACATTAGGATATTTATTATAATGCAAGCCATAGTTTTAAGTATGTTTCAAATACCCCAAAACTCTTTTCGTTTTCATCCAATGAGTTTGATTGGGATTACTCGTGAACCGACTCAGCTTACTAATAGCACATTCTATATCTGATCGCGTACACGTCCTGATATACATCATACTTCTCAATACTCTAGCATAATCCAATTGTGAGTCACTTTGGCCTTCATTCTTTTGAAGTAGAAAGCTCATATTTATTGAAGTCTTGACAATATTGAAATTCAAATATTGAACTTTTCAAGTACCTTTTCAATGTAATGAGACTGTGGCAATGCTAAACATTGTTGAGTTCTAAGGATTCTTATATCTAAGATCACATTAACAACCCCAAGATCTTTTATATCAAAGTTGCTTTCTAGCATTTGTTTAATAACATTTATGTCGTAAGTGTCTCTACTGATGATAAACATGTCATCAACATACAAACAAACAATGACCTTGTAATTTGTAGTGTCTTTAAAGTAAACACATTTATGACTTCCATCATTCTTAAATCCATTTGCCAACAAGGTTTGGCCAAATTTCTCATGTCATTGTTTGGGTGCTTGTTTTAGTCCATAAAGTGACTTAACAAGTTCGCACACTTTCTTTTCTTTAACAGGAACCACAAAACCCTCGGGTTGTTCCATGTAAATTTCTTCTTCCCATTCTCCATTTAAGTAAGTTGTTTTCACATTCATTTGATTAATTTAGAGGTCATATACCACATCTAATGCAATTAACATCCGAATGAATGTAATTCTAGTTACTGGCGAGTATGTGTTAGGAAAATCAAGAACTGCTTTTTGTCTAAAGCCTTTAACAAAAAGTTCTGCTTTGTATTTGTCAATAGTTCCGTTGACTTTTATTTTCCTTCTGAGGATTCACTTTAAACCCAAAGGTTTATTTCTTGGAGGAAGATCAGTCAACTTCCAATATGGTTGCTTTAGATTTAATCAATCTTACTATTGAAAACATCTTTCCAAAAGGATGAGTCCACAGAGGACATAGGAAATGTTACAAAATCAGATCGGAAGGAAGTAGATGTCCTTTAACATTTACTACACCTCAGAATCTCCTTATTAAGTATATTCTCATTTTGTTCTTTCCAAGGTCTTTTAGATCCTTCACTAGACTACTCAAGTCTAATTTTACAGTCCACAGTCTTAGGTCCTATTTTGATAATTTTAGGAATAGGAACTTGGAATTTGGCTAGACACCCCCACACTTTGAAATATTTCAAGTTGGATTTCCTTCCTTTTTGTCCTGAACAAACAAAACATTTTATTATTTTTCATTCTGAATAGACAAATTTTTTTGTTGTTCCCTTTTCCTGTAAGGATAGCTTCTCCACAAGTTTTGTCGTAAACATGGACTTATAAGTAATGAATGCATCATTTCCTTCAAAGTTCATTTTTTTTTAATTCTGCAATTCCATTAGATTGAGGTGAACAGGGCAGTAGTTTGATGAATAATTCCACTTTCCAAACATATTTCTGCAAATGGAGATTTATACTCTCCACCCCTATCACTTCTTATCTTTTTTCCAACTGATTTACAACTTCAATATTATATTGCCTAGACGTTTCTATTGCTTCATCCTTACCATTCCGCAAATAGACATAACCATATCGAATGTAATTGTCAATAAAAGTCACGAGATAATTTTTCCCACCACGAGATGGTGTTGACTTCAAATAAGAAATGTCAGTGTAAATCAACTCAAGAGATTAGAATTCGTTTCAACAAATTTATAAGAATGCTTAGCATACTTAGATTTAAGACAAACTTGACATTTCTATTTATTGCACTCAAAGTTAGACAAAACTTCTAAGTTGATCTGTTTTCCTTACAAGGTCTTGTAATTGACATGTTCCAAGTATTCATGTCACAAACAGTTTGACTCAACCAAGTCAGAACAAATAAATTATTGAGTTTAAAAAGCTCAAAAATTAGGGGGGTCATTTTGGTTTTGGATCTGCGACGAATAGATTCAAGAGATGAGAGAATTAAGGACACCCACCAGAAAGATTAATCCAATTCATAGTCAGTCAAAACGATTAATTATTAACTAATTTGAATGAAACTTGACTTCTCCATGAGGTAGATTTTTCTCATAAATATTTTTCCTGAAACAAACATTGTTTAGAGTCAGCACTTTGTCAAATGTCCTTTTCAAAAGGACCTTTCCATAACTTGTAATTTGATTGTTATATAACTACCCATCAACATAGTCTCATCGGGTCCAATAAACAAATATAATCCAAATGCTTCTTCTACAAATCATGACAAACGACTATTCACCAATATTTATGTCTATACAAATAGTTATATTTTAATAGACATATCTTTTCATGAAAAATCACAACATTTTAAGTTACACTCTTTCATAAAAGAACACAATTATTTTGAAGAAGTATATATATAATTTGGTAGTTTCATACTAGTCATACCATATACTAGTAAAAGAGAAACTCAACGACCACATATCAAATATACTCCAAGAATTTTGTGGGTCTAACATAATACAAAAGTATCATTGAAATTCATATCGTGTGCTCCAAATTTAAATTAGACACTAAGTCTTATTTTATCTTTATCATAAGCAAAGAACCCCCACATTTAAATATGATCTCAAAAATATTTTTCAAGTATTTGAAAATAGTTTTTCCACATATTTCTTCCCATACTATCAAAATATCATTGACAACAAAAAACCTCTTTTGGAAATATTATTCTAAAAAAGAATTATAGTGCTTCAATTTCTTTTGACACTCTTCACACGATATCAAAGTTCATTCCATAGAGGCACCTATTGCCGCCACAAAATCAACAACTTTAAGTCACTAGTCTTTTGTGCTATCACAATTAGGCATACCACTTATTATTTAGAATACTAACAATAAAAAAATTGTTTTTTGCACAATTTATTTCTATTTAACAATGAAGTTTTATATTCAAATCGTCAACCGAATGAACATTGCACGTGGATGAAGGTTTTATGACTTTAAATCAATTTTAAATTCAAACGGAGTAAAAAACCAAAAGTACAAAACTGACTTATTAGGTGAAGTTTTCATATTCTTCAAATCAATTGCACAGTCTAATTTATCCAGAGTAGAAAACTACAAAAGTTTTTAGTCTACAAATATAGATACAATCAAATTTTAGTCTTCAAACAGAATAAAACATATTCTTAGATTATGACTAATATATGCTTTTCTTTTCAAATAGGCTTCCAATGATAAAATTTTGACATACTATCTTATCAAACTAAAATATGCATATATCAATATGCAAACTAAATTTTTTTAAAGGCAACACTATTTGCCAAGGAAATTTCATTCAAAAACCATATCGTTTGCAGATATTTTTCCAAAGACACACATGATAAAAATGAAAAGAGTAACATTTAAAAACTATTTTCCTCCTTAAACAAATAATATGAAGGTTACATGGTGTAATATTTAACCGGAATACCACCAATTCTTTGGGTACATTCTCACTTCAACCTTGCTTAACAAGTCCGCAAATTCTGGAGAAGTAGTACATTAATCTTCTATTTCCATGATTTGTTTCCCTCAATCAGTAGAATACAAAAAAATACCAACAATATAATATTTTTCTTAAGATTGTTGTGCATCCTGTATACCTAAGTTTCTTAGAGCAAAAAACTTTGAAAAATATTATAAGAAAAAAAAAAGCTTAGAGAGTATTTTCAAAAACTAGAAAATTAAAACCAGTAGAGAAAATAGAACTATAAATATATTAGAAACAATGTACAAAATATTTTTCTCAAAGAAGAAAATTGAATCCACTGAATGTATAATGTCCCCTTAAGGAAATTATTTCCCTCAAGTACCCGAGGTTAGTGAAATATATCCTCCCAGGATAGAATGATCTTACTCACTGGTGTATTGATACCTATACCCACGGTGTCAGCGAACCACTCAACGGCAATAATGTACACTTAGAATACTAGATTTAGTAGTAGAAGAAGTAGTCCAGAAAATTGGTTCTCTTAAAATAGGAGTAAATTCCTTTATTTATAGACAACAAAGGGTAGTGTGAAAAGGTGCTTATTGTTCCTTACCGAAAAGGTCACAACCTTTTGGAAAAGTCTCAATCTTTCGTATAGGTCACAACCTTTCATAAACATCACAACTTTTCATAGAAGTCACAACTCCTCATAAAAATCACAACTTTTCATTAAAGTCACAACTCTTAATGAAAGTCACAACTCTTTATTTTTCTATTCACACCTTTAAAACCCAACAGTTCTCTGCTATTTTTTTATTGTTAATTGGTTGGTTATGACTTTAGAATCGTGGTTGTGGATCCTCCTGGTACTGGGTAGTAAACTTGGTATCTTAGTTTCTTGCAATTAGGCCATTGACCGATCCAGATTGCAGTTGAGTCATCACCGTTGATTTGGAGTCGTGCGGAGCAGCTTGGGATTTCAGAATTAAGGGTGAGCTCCTGGAGTCAGGAGTTATCGGTTTCCATTTGTTTTTGATAGGCTTCGTCTTTATATTATATTCTGAGAGAGCCTGTACTTATCTTGTAATTGTGAAAGCTTTGTACTCCTATTTCACATTAGATTCTAAACTACTAACTGATGTCAGGTCTTGGGATGGTTCCTGTATGGTTTTGTTGATTTCCCTTCTCTACTTTTTTCGAAGCTCTTACTTCTTAGTCTTGGCTTCCTCTTGGTAGTCTATTGCTTATGGCTCTAGGCTATGGGTTAGGCTTACCTACTGGTGGGGTGTAGTAGGAGCCATCATGACCTGAGAAATCTGGTTATGATAGTACTTGAGTTCAAGAGATTGCATTGGGGTTGCAAAACTTTGTGATGCACCCAACATTTTATTGGTGCCACCTTCAGACTTTATTAGGAAGGTTCTAAAAGTTGTTTGTCTGACATGTCTTTATGGTGTGGTTCTAAAGTCTACACCTAGTGGCACATACTTGTCACAAGAGTCCTATCAACCTCGATACGTAGATGCATAGGAGATAACATCCTCTCAGGTTGCCCAAGCAAGGTCATTTTTAACCGATGACCTTTTTACAAGTTTAAGTAATTTTGAGCCATCGAGTAGTGTGAAAGGAACTGCAGGAGCGTCTGTTGGTATGCATTCATGGGATGTTACACTTGCGCCACAGTCTTTGAGATATGTTGATCGACAAATTTAGCTTGGAAGATATTATGATACTGGGATAGCTCATGGCACCAGATGTTTTAGTGGTGTTTTATATTATATATTTGAAATCAATTTTCTCATGGTTTAACTTCCCGTTGTCTCTCTTTTCTTTTGGTTTCGTGAATTCTTATTTAACCATTTAGTATTTCGTACTCATTGGTTAGATTAATACTCACGGTATGTAGGACTTGTTAAAGAAAAAAAGCTCTTGACTAGGAATTTCTATGGTCTTAAGCTTGAGACCTCTGATTAACGGTGGAAGAAATCCATACATCCCTCAAACAAATGAATTATAATTGCTGAAACTTGGAAAAGTGTTTGGAAGTCATCAAATATCTTGAGGCAAAATTATATTTTGAAATTTTTAGAATTATTTTTGGATTTTTCAAGCTTAAAAAGGTCTAAACATAGTAATCTTATTACAAAAAGTACCAAGTCCCAAATACTATCTATTTCTAAGCCTGGTTAACACTTCTTGCTTTGTATCCCCTACACCTCAAATTATCTCACGTGATTGTTTTTACACACCCCTTAAGAAACATCCATGAGAAGGGATCTTTGACTATTTTATCCTTATTTGTGTCTTGAGATATCATTTCTCTTCATTAAATGTTCTCTATTTATGTGTCATTTTTTCATAAGTGAGTTGTTTGTAGTCTTCAAGAACAATTAAATAAAATACTTAATTTTGTCATGAACTTCTACAATGACAAATAATTTGAAACACCTATTTTTTAAAACCACGACAAATGCTGGTAATGTAATGGTCTAATTATTTTTCAAAATGTCGTGATATAAGGTACTGGAAATGTAATGGTCTGAGCATCTGCATAATAAGATTTTTATTTCCATGTGAGGCAGCAACTGATATCTATGAAGCATACACAATTTCCTTGTCCCACATCGGAATGAGCTAATGCTTAGACAACTGAAAGCTGCTACATAAATGGATGCATGTTAACCTGTTAAAGCATACCTTTCACAACCTTTTGGCTAAGATCAATTGTATTATATGTTCGTATCAATTTAATATCTAATATGTGGACCATCGGTTCATACGATATTAATTCAATTTATTAAGGGGGAGGGTGCATCCAGATAGCTTGCTATCTGGGCCTTTGCGCATCGCCTAGGTGTTGCACTACAACCAAGGCCTCTCACACTACACCAATTCTAGTCCATTTTTTTCATCTCGAAAGTGAAATGGAAATATAGCCTAATCTTTTTTGTTACTCGTTACAAGTGATTTATACTCATAGTGGTGTGTAAGTTACGAAAAAAAAATCTCATGGAAATTAAAGGCAACATCTCTCCACCTAAAACATATAAATCCCAACAATATTTTTGTTTTAATTCCAAGCAAATTAAATTTGAAATTGGAACACAGAATATGTTTTGTTGTAGCATCAACATCCATTATTGGATATTTGTTTGTGTTGTAAGAGGGAAACATCTATAGTTTGAGAAATTAGTAATGGCAAAAGCACAAACATAGAGAATAAAGTAAAGGCAGATACAATTTGTCTAGCACCCACAGGGTGAGTACCATCCCGCAATCAGTTTATCTAGCAGAAACAAACAACTCGTATCATCGTTTACGTGATGTACTTGATAAGGTGTGTGTAGAGAGGAACTTGTATTTATAGTTCATCCTTATGTTCTGACGTTAAATTTGAAGCCGCTTCTAGATGAACCTATACAACCAAACAGTTTGATTGAATATTAAGACATTTAATTGTTCTATTATCCAGTCTCTTTTTCTCAATTTTGGAATTCAATTGTCTCATGGTTTAACTTCATGTTGCCTCTCTTTTCTTTCCTTTCCTGATTTCTTGTTTAACCATTTAGTATTCCGTACTCATTGATTCAATTATTCCTGACAGTGTGTAGGACTTATTACAGGGGAAAATGTCCCCGATTAGGAATTTCTACGGTCTTAGTTCTTGAGACCTCTGATTAATAGTAGAGAAAATCCATCCATTCCTTAAAAGGATGAATATATTATTGCTGAAACTTGGAAACGTGTTTCTGTCATGATCCAAAGTATACCTTAGGTGTAACATGGCGTATAGAATCCTGAAAGGCCCTATACAAGCCACTTAGCATACATCATACAAGATAATAGAAGTAGGGAGTTCAAAAGATAGAATTTCATGCAAAAGAGTTTTTGACAAAGGCGAAAGTCTAAAATAAGTCTTAAAGTCATCAAATACATCATAAGGAAAGTTATTGGGATGTAACTGTTGAAGTTTGGTTTTAGTTATTGCAGTAGTTTTTACCAAAATAAGTTGTTTGGTTTAAGATAAATTTGAAATTTGAATTTTAGTTAGGTTGTTTTAGTTGTTGAGATATTTTAGGATTTTTGAATTTTAAATTATGCAGATTATGTGTTTTATATTGGGTATTTAAATCCCCTTAATAATTAATAAAATTATTGGAAAGCTATTGAAAGTCATTTCAATCCATTGAGAGACATTTTCAATCTTTTTGTGATTCCCCATTTTAAAAAAAATACCAACAGTGGTATCAGAGCTTCATTGATCTTAAGGGATCTGTGAAATCTTCCAAAGAACTACCATACAATTTTTAACCCGTAAGGGCTACCTTTTTTAACCCCTCAAGGCTACCCATTTTAACCCATCAGGACTACCTTTTCAACCTGTGCTTTTTTCAACGCACAGGCAATTCTAAACCAATTTTTAACCAAAAATAATTTCAATCAGTAGTCTCTCTTTGAATGCCCCAAAAATTTTCACAGACAAAAACTATCAAATATGGTCTTTGAGAATAAAATCATATTTTGAAACCTATGTGATGGAAGAAAAATCCTTACAACCTCTCCCTCTAAATCCTACAAAAGTTCATATTAAAGAACTTTCAAATAAACTTCTATACAAGACAATGTCATGGAAGGTAATTTTGAGGCACAAAATCAAAAGAAGAAAAAGAAAAAATAAGAATTTTTGCAAGTTCAAAAACAAAGAAAACAATCCAGCATCAACTACCAAAGAAGAAATTGAGGAGGAACATTTTTTTTAGTTGCAGTAACAAAAGAAAAGGAGGAGTGTTGAAGTTTTCTTTCAGTTACTGCAGTTGTTTTTACCAATATAAGTTATCTGGTTTAAGATAAATTTGAAATTTGAATTTTAGTTAGGTTGTTTTAGTGGTTGAGATATTTTAAATTTTTTGAATTTTAAATTATGCAGATTATGTGTTTTATGTTGGGTATTTAAATCCCGTTAATGCTTAATAAAATTATTGGAATGCCATTGAAAGCCATTTCAATCCATTGAGAGACATTTTCAATCTTTTTGTGCTGCCCCATTTAAAAAAAAACACCAACAGTAACCCATACATCACATACAAAGTTTGAAACAAAATGACATAAAGCAATAAAAAGTATCTTGGTCCTCGGAATATGAGGTCTCACCGATCTTCAAAATCTATGAAATTAACTAGCCCCAAGTATGGGAGGTAGGAGGGTCGTCCCCTACATTAATGAAACAATATCGGCACAAGTATGCATTAGTATATGAATGTACAAAGTATGAGGCAATATGCATAATAATGAACATGATAATATAAATGACTTAAAACGAATAGGCATAATCATATTGAAACATTTATAAGCTTTTTGAGAAGAAATGACATGAAGATCATAAAACATAGTCAAATACATTAACATAAAGGACATAAGAAAAGCTTTGAAGAAAACATAGTCATTTTTGTGGGACCTTAGCTTTAGCAGACAATAAGACCATGAGAGCTATATCATGGAATCCGGTATGTCCCTCATATCAAAAGAAGAAGAAACTACTTTCCAAGGTAGAAACCGTACATATCATCATTTTCTAAAGTGGATCCACTAGCTAGGTCATTTAAGAAAATCCTATGGTGGCATGTAGTTTAGGACTAGAGGTTGCTACAAGAGACTACCCTATTTGAGCCTCTACCTCAAAGCCCTCTCGGGGCTAAGTCTAAATCCCAATGAAATAGATAGAAGTCAAATATCAATTTATCATAGGGAAAGGCAATGATCAATACCAATCCACATTTTCTAGATCAAATCATAGAATAACTCCCATAATTCAAGATAGATGAGAAAAATCTTTCACCAATGTGAATTCATTTATGAGAAATATCTTTCACAATCATGATAATCATAGTGAGTGAGAAATCCTTTCACAATAGAATCAATACTTTTCTTTCAAAGCATCATCAATTAATTTAGAACAACTTAAAGAAAACATGCATATCTTCATAAACTCATAATTCATGGTTCATGGGTTTATCATAAGATCATGGTTATAAAAAACATAATTCAGGCATGGGAACCTACAATTTCAACTAAATATCATATATTAACATCAAATAATGCATTAGAAGACTTAATTAATCATAATCAATCATTATTGGGAGAACCCATATTCATTGATTGAAACCCTAATTTGATCAATTAGAGATTGAATTGGGAACTTGAAACCATTGGGGACCCTATTGAGAAAAGGACTGTCACGACCCGAGCCTACACCCTAGACGTGGCCGGCACTCGAGAAACATTGTTGGTCCCCAAGCGAACCCTCATCCTGGCTGACTACAAGCGGAAGACTAACTCAAGCATACAAAGCTTAAAACAGAATAAAAATTCATGAAACTCAAATACAAAGCTTTAAATCAAATGAAAAACTCTGAATAAAATAATATATTCAACTCGGCACAAAATAGACAACTTAAGTCTTTAAAACATTTACCAAAATAAATGAAAAGACTTCTGAAACTCTACTATCTATCTATGAAGCCTCTAAATTACAAAGATGATAGTCGGGACAAGACCCACGACATCCTAACAACTGATATAACTGAAAGTAAAAGTGGAACCCTCCAGAAGCAATGAGGCTCACCATAGCTAACTCGAACTCCATGTGATATCAACGAAGCTCCTGTTGATGACCCTGAATACAGATATATGCATCATGAAACGATGAAGGCCAAATGGCTCAGTACATGGAATGTACGAGCATGTAAGGGGAATTTTAAAGCATAAACATAAGCTTGAACTTTGATAAAAAGGAAACATACTTACCACCTCTCAACTCACTCAACTCAAGAATAAGAAATATAGTTCAACTCGATGATAAGATATTCAACTCAGTGAAATAAGGCTCAACTCAATGATAAGATATTCAACTCAGTGAAATAAGGCTCAACTCAATAATAAGATACTCGACTCTAGGTACTCAACTCTGGATACTCAACTCAACTCTTTTCAATATAAACCAGAAATAAAGATGCAGTATAAAGAAAAGATTTAAAACATGAAGATAATAACTCAGTGTATTGAAAAACTCACAATAACTCAGTTTGTATATGAAAATACAAGTAACACTGTGTATATAAGAATACAAAATACTTCTGTGGGAGTTTCTCTAACTGACAACCATCACTTTAGAGCTATGTGATGATACAACAATTTTTCTCACGCTGTCAGGGCCGTCCTATACCTTTCCAGGGGTATAGAACCTAACTACTAAGTGGATCCACTAGTCTATGCTAAATAGTACTAAGGAATCATCTAAAAAATATGACACTTTTCTACCCACGTTGGCTACATGGTTAATGGGGGCTGTGAGTTGTCTGTACTCTCCCCCATATCGGTACTGAATACTACTCCCAAAATATAACTAGCTCATATGTTTAAAAACTGAACTCTTTCTGTGCTTTGAGAATATTACTCAAAAACTAGCTTAAAGGCTCTCTTGGAAATTGGTGTTTCCTCTCTTGTTTAAATGTGAAATCATTTTACTCTTGGGAATACTTAGTTCCCATATAATATTTTGTAGAAAAGAACTTCACTCTTACTCTTACTCAACTCAATGCTCAAGTCTTAAAAAAAGCTTTAAAATATTGTAAAAGACTTCTTGGAATAAAGTTCATGCCGACTTATGGATGTGAACGACTCAATTCAAGGTTTTCAATAACTGTAACTAGTACTAAATACTCGAGACTCAACAACTCAAAACTCAAGAACTTCAGTAATAATACTCGTTTCAAGAAGGCTCGACTCAGAGGGTTCAGGTGGAATTATGAGCATAAACTACTAAACTCAAAGACTCAAAGATACTTCTCATCTCAAGGCTACTCGACTTATAGGGCTCATGCGGAATTATGGGCATGAACTACTCAACTCAAGGACTTCATGGGTAACATGTAATAGTCCCATGATTAGGAATATAATCTCGAAAGAGTTAGGAATTCGATACTCAAGACTTAGAACTTGAAGATAATATTCCTCTGAATGATACTCAATTTATGGAGTCCTTGCGGAATTTATGGGCCTGAACGACTCTACTCGAAGGTCTACATAACAACATGGAACTCATGTATACGACTCTTCTCATACTCTTACTTACTTCCTCAAAACTTACCTCAAATTGATAGTTGATATCAAAGGATCCACAATTGAACTCAAAGACTTTCTTGAACTCTACGCTTAACTCTCTCTTGAATGTGAATTATGAATTCAAGAATTATGGTTCATGATATGAAGGATCTCGGTGATAGTGTGGACTCATGAATACATTCTCCTCACTCTCATGCTCAATTACTCGAGTCTTGAAACAAGTTATTTAAATTGTAGAAGACTCCTCGAAAAAGACTCAAAGGGACTTTCTCAAAAATGTTCGAAAGAACTCTCAAAACTTGACTCTCAACTCTACCTTGAATTTGATTTATGAATTCAAGGTTGTGATTTGTGATAGGAAAGATATCGAGATGATTAAAAATGCTTTAGATAGTTAATCATGAGAAATGGTTGAAAAACACTGTCTGGGGAGCAAGTCCGCGATGCGGAGATGCATTTTAATATTTGGTTGAAATAATTTTTGAGGCAGAGGGGTCCGCGACACGGAGAGAAAAAATATCACTTCTGAGGAACAGGTCACGGACCTGGTACTGGTTTTCTGTCTGACTTTTTCTTCCTCGTTTTCTAACACCAATTTGCCTAAATTTAATTTTTTTTCTTAATTTATTTTTAGATTCAGATACTCAATACATGTACACACGAATCTAATGAAACACAACTCTAAAATCGACACGATTTCCTCAAGAACTCATCAATCTCATCTAAACTCAAGAACGAAAGCCAATTTCAAGAACACAATTCAAGAACATCAAACCTTAAACTTTCTAGAACGAATTTAATGCTGAAATTAACATGATTGGCGTGTGAGTGAACAAACCCAACACTATGGAAGCTTACATATCTCTTAGGGATCAAACCCATGGCGAAAATCCGCAACAAAACTCAAAAACCTTGACGAATGCCTTGATCCTTTACTCTTTTCTCCTCTTTTCTCTTCTTTTCTCTTCTTGAACTCTCAACTAAAACCCTAGGCATATATTAGGATTTTAAAACTAAACCTAATCAGATTATACCCCTAAAACCTTACTAAAATGAATTAAATCTGATTTGGTAAGGAAAAGACCAAAATACCCCTCACTATTTTTGGGTAACTTTCCTTAATTGGACAACTTGACTTCAAAAGGGCATATCTCACTCATTCGACCTCGAAACCTAGCAAACTCGGTCGCATTGGAAATATATTTCAAAGACCTTTCATTAGCTATCATGTAGCCCAGCTAAATCATTATGTACTAAGAGTTATGGTCGTTTGAATTTAACTCAAAACTCATAACTTAAGCTTAACTTGCAAAATTTCAGATTTTGCTATTTCCAATTTAATTCTTTTTGGAACTCAAGGTGCTACATCTAGTGACCTTAACACTCAAGAATTTTTTTATTCCTTGATAAAATCCTACTTACAACAAAGGATGGTTCGAGTCTTAGCTCAAAATTTTTCTGGGGTGTTACAATATCTCCCTCTTGGGATCATTCGTCCTCGAATGACGACTGGATTGGGTATGGAATGGGGTTACTCTTACTAGGGTCTGACTCTAATGGTATGCTCTTACTATATTCAAGCTTAATCCAAATCCTTAGGTTCGGGTTCTATACCTCTCTATAGGGAATCTCTTTCCAAAACTATTACTCTTAACTACCACATTGGGCTCATATCAAGAACCACCTAATGTTTAACAACACCACATTCAAGCTTAGTACTCTAAAAACTCCATGGACTCCTACTAACCAACTCCTTCGGAACCAACTAAGGGCTCTCATTTCACTATTTCTCATAGTAAAACCTCATCCTCCTCTTCCTCCTTATTTATAACCTTAGACAGAATTATCACACCATCATTATCACGATAGGAACATTAACCTTCTCCTTCTAAAATGATGGCATATCGACATCAACTCTATTTTGGTTAAAATATACTTTATCTCATCATGACTAGTAACTATTTATCTTCCTTCTATCAAGAACTCTCTAAAACATTATTATTCCTTATTTCACTCATGAAGGAACTCATCACTTATAACTGACTGGGTGCACGATTGCAATAACATAATTTTCCCCATCACTATCTTCTTTCCTTTGATTACTGAACCTTTGTATACTTTTCTCTAACTCTAGGCTCTTTCACTACTACTGCTCATGATCTCGTAACTCATGTTACCTTTTTGGGGGGAAATACTACCCAAGCTCTAAACATACCATCCTCTTAAAGGTCTCAGCGGAAACAAAGCTTAGGTAAGAGAGTACAACTCATTTTTAGCTTAAATGCGTGATTCATAAGAATATTGGTACATTCCTTCAAAACTGAACAGTTACTCACTCATGGGGTTCTCTCAAGCCCCTCCGGAGTCACATGACTTCCTCAAGATTTTGCTAAGAGCAACTCATCGATAAAGGAGTCACTTTTCTTTTCAACCACCTCTAGTATGACAGGTAGTCGAATGAATCTGAGAACGCACGAGTATGAATAAATCTCTATGACATAACTCTATTGAACGATTAGGAGTATAAGGATCGAGAAACTTTTCCTAAATGTATGGAGTCACTTATTTATAGATGTGGGGCCCTCATAACCACAAATGAGATCCTACTTGACACGGCTTCATAGACACCCTAGGACACTTAAACTCTGTGCTCTGATACCAAGTTTGTCACGATCCAAGCCTACACCCTGGACGTGGCCGACAATCGAGAACCATTCCTGGTCCCCAAGCGAACCCTCATCCTAGCTTACTACAAGAGGAATACTAACTCAACAATACAAAGCATAAAACAAAATAAAAATTTATGAAACTCAAATACAAAGCTTTAACTCAAATGAAAAACTCTAAATAAAATAATATATTCAACTCGCCACAAAATAGGCAACTTAAATCTTTAAAACATTTACCAAAATAAATGAACAGACTTCGGAAACTCTACTGTCTATCTATGAAGCCTCTAAATTACAAAGATGGAAGTCGGGACAAGACCCACGACAACCTAACAACTGATATAACTGAAAGTAAAAGTGGAACCCTCTAGAAGAAAGAAGGCTCACCATAGCTAACTCGAACTCCATGTGGTATCAACGAAGCTCCTGTTGATGACCCAGAAAACCTGTATCTGCATCATGAAATGATGCAGGGCAAATGACTCAGTACGTGGAGCGTACGAGCATGTAAGGGTAATTCTAAAGCATAAACCTAAGCTTGAACTTTGATAAAAAGGAAACATACTTACCTCCCCTCAACTCACTCAACTAAACTCAACTCAAGAATAAGAAACATAGTTCAACTCGATGATAAAATATTCAACTCAGTGAAATAAGGCTCAACTCAATGATAAGATATTCAACTCAGTGAAATAAGGCTCAACTCACGAATAAGATACTCGACTCTGGGTACTCAACTCTGGGTACTCAACTCTGGATACTCAACTCTGGATACTCAACTCTGGATACTAAACTCAACTCTTTTCAATATAAAGCAGAAATAAAGATGCAATATAAAGAAAAGCTTTAAATCATGAAGATAATAACTCAGTGTATGGAAAAATACACAATAACTCAGTTTGTATATGAAAATACAAGTAACTCTGTGTATATAATAATACAAAATACTTTTGTGGGAGTTTCTCTAACCGACAACCATCACTTTAGAGCTATGTGATGATACAGCGTTTTGCCTCACGCTGCCACGGCTGTCCTATACCTTGCCAGGGGTATAAAACCTAACTACTAAGTGGATCCACTAGTATATGCTAAATTGCACTAAGGAATCATCTAAAAAGTATGACCATTTTCTACCACGTTGGGTACATCGTTTATGGGGGCAGTGAGTTGTCTGAACTCTCCCCCATATCGGTGCTCAATACTACTCCCAAAATATAACTAGCTCATATGTTTAAAAACATATATCTTTCTGTGGTTCGAGATTATTACTCAAAACTAGCTTAAAAGCTCTCTTGAAAATCGGTGTTTCCTCTCTTGTTTAAATGTGAAAACATTTTACTCTTGGGAATACTTTGTTCCCATATAATCTTTTGTAGAAAAGAACTTCAATCTTACTCTTACTCAACACAATGCTCAAGTATTAAAACAAGCTTAAAAATATTGTAAAAGACTTCTTGGAATAAAGTTCATGCCGACTTATGGACGTGTACGACTCAATTCAAGGTTTTCAATAACCGTAACTAGAACTCAATACTCGAGACTCAACAACTCAGAACTCAAGAACTTCAGTAATAATACTCATTTCAAGAAGGCTCGATTTAGAGGGTTCATGCGGAATTATGAGCATGAACTACTCAACTCAAGGACTCAAAGATACTTCTCATTTCAAGGCTATTCGACATATAGGGCTCATGCAGAATTATGGGCATGAACTACTCAACTCAAGGACTTCATGGGTAACATGTAATAGTCCCATGATTAGGAATATACTCTCGAAAGAGTTAGGAACTCGATACTCAAGACTTAGAACTTGAAGATACTACTCCTCTTAATGATACTCAATTTATGGAGTCCATGCAAAATTTATGGGCATGAACGATTCTACTCGAAGGTCTACATAACAACATGGAACTCATGTATACGACTCTTCTCATACTCTTACTTTCTTCCTCAAAACTTAGCTGAAATCGATAGTTGATCTCAAAGAATCCACAATTGAACTCAAAGACTTTCTTGAACTGTACTCTTAACTCTCTCTTGAATGTGAATTATGAATTCAAGAATTATGATTCTTGATATGAAGGATCTCGGTGATAGTGTAGACTCATGAAAACATTCTCCTCACTCTCATGTTCAATTACTCGAGTCTTGAAACAAGTTATTTAAATTGTAGAAGGATCCTCAAAAAGACTCAAAGGGACTTTCTCAAAAATGTTCGAAAGAACTCTCAAAACTTGACTCTCAACTCTACCTTGAATTTGATTTATGAATTCAAGGTTGTGATTTGTGATAGGAAAGATATCGAGATGATTAAAAATCTTTTAGATAGTTAATCATGAGAAATGGTTGAAAAACACTGTCTGGGGAGCAACTCCGCGACGCGGAGATACATTTTAATATTTGATCGAAATAATTTTTGAGGCAGAGGGGTCTGCGACCTCTCCGCGATGCAGAGAGAAAAAATATCACTTCTGGGGAACAGGTCCGCGACGTGGACTTGGTATTGGTTTTCTGTCTGACTTTTTCTTCCTCGTTTTCTAACCCCAATTCACCTAAATTCGATTCTTTTTCTCAATTTCTCTTTAGATACAGATACTCAATATATGTACACATGAATCTAATCAAACACAACTCTAAAATTGACACGATTTCCTCAAGAACTCATCAATCTCATCTAAACTCAAGAACGAAAGCCAATTTCAAGAACATCAATCCTTCAACTTTCTAGAATGAATTCAACGCTGAAATTAACACGATTGGCGTGTGGGTGAACAAACCCAACACTATGGAACCTTAAATACCTCTTAGGGATCAAATCCATGGCAAAAATCCGTAACAAAACTCAAGAACCTCGACGAACGCCTTGATCGTTTACTCTTTTCTCTTCTTTTCTCTTCTTGAACTCTCAACTAAAACCCTAGACGTATATTAGGATAATAAAACTGAACCTAATCAGATTAGACCCCTAAAACCTTACTAAAATGAATTAAATCTGATTTGGTAAGGAAAAGACCAAAATACTCCTCACTATTTTTGGGTAACTTTCCTTAACTGGACAACTTGACTTTAAAAGGGCATATCTCACTCATTCGACCTTGAAACTTAGCAAACTCGGTGGCGTTGGAAATATAATTCAAAAAACATTCATTATCTATCTTATAGCCCACCTAACGCATCTTGTACTAAGAGTTATGGTCGTTTGAAGTTGACCCAAAACTCATAACTTAAGCATAACTTGCAAAATTTCAGACTTTGCTATTTCCAATTTAGTTCTTTTTGGAACTCAAGGTGCTACATCTAGTGACCTTAACACTCAAGAAATTTTTTTATTCCTCGGTAAAATCCTACTCACAACAAAGGATGGTTTGAGTCTTAGCTCAAAAATTTTCTTGGGTGTTACAAGGACTCAATGGGTGAATACACATATACCTTGATCCTTTAAGCCCAAGAAAATAGAGAATTTGGAGACTTAAATGAAACCCTAGCTCTTCTTCTTCTTCCTTAGGTTGAGAGAATTTTTGGAGGAATAATTTGGTCAAGTTTAGGAAATTTATGAGAATCAGTTGAAATGCTTGGGGGCTTAAAACATTTATATAGGGCTAAGGGTAGAAGGTATAGCGACATAGTATAGGATTAGAATAATTAGGAAAAGATCCAAAATCCACTTTAAAATAACTTTCGGGCCTCACCTGCGGTCGGTAGCTCCTTCTACGGACCTTATTGGTCAATCGTAGATAGGTTCAGAAACTATTTTTTGGACCAACTTGTGAAAAAACTTCATGTACGAATCTTAGGTATTCCTACGGTCCGTACATGCCAACCGTAGAAACCAACTGTGACCCTCAAACTTTCACTATGTCAGGGACTCACCTACGAGACCTACCTATGACTCATACATAGGATGACATACCGTCTTGGTGAACTGTCCGACCTGCATCCCAAAAATTTTATTTTCTTTCTTTTTCAAATCCGAGGTGTTACAATATCTCCCCCTTGGGAAGATTCATCCTTGAATGGAACTGAAGAAATCATAAGGAGGGTAGGGAAGAAGATCTAATAGCCCAACATGAATGCAACTAACTCAAATACACAATATCAAGGAGGAATATCAAGTCCAAGCTCAAACATACTTAATACATCATTTCATAAGGTATACATGCAAATCATACTCAAATGCGCATAATCATATAGAAATCAATCTAAGCAAAATCAAAATTTCAAAAGTAAGTTTTTTTTCATGAACATGCATGCATAAAGAAATATGAGAATGACTAAGACATGAAGGTGGACCATGAGGAACTAAATACCTCAAGCTAGAGAGTAGGATCAGAGGGAAAGAGATGGGGGTAACACAACATCATATCAGCCTCGGCTTCACAAGTAGCATCCTCAACTCTTTGATTCCTCCAAAAGACCTTTACGGATGCTACCTCCTTGTTTCTTGATTTCATAACTTGCCGGTCGAAACTCTCAATTAGAACCTGTTCATAAGAAAGACTCTTTTTTATAGCAAGACTTTCCAATGGTACAATAGATGTCGGATCACCAACTCATTTCTTCAACAAAGAGACATGGAAAACCGGATGCACCGATGCTAAGTCATTAGGCAAATCAAGTTCACAAGCAACTTTACCAATATGCCTCAAAATCTGACATGGGCCCACATAACGGGGACTAAGCTACCCTTTCTTCCAAAGCCTCATCACACCCTCCATAGGTGAAATTTTTAAGTAGACCCAATGATCGACCTCAAACTCAGGATCTCTTCTGCTAACATCGGCATAAGACTTTTGTCAACTTTGAGCCATTTTCAACCCTCTCCTAATGAGCCGGACTTTCTCCATAGCCTCGTTTACCAATTTGGGACCTGTCAAAGCAATCTCACAAACTTCAAACCAACTTATAAGAGATATACACCTCCTACCATAAAGAGCTTCAAATGGAGCCATACCAGTACTTGAATGATACCTATTATTATAAGCAAACTAAATCAAAGGCAAATGATCATTCCAATTACCCTTGAAGTCAATCACACAAGATCTCAACATATCTTCCAAAGTTTGGATAGTACGCTCAGCTTGATCATCGGTTTGAGGATGAAAGGTTGTACTAACTTTAACATGAGTACCAATCCCTTTTTGGAAAGATTTCCAAAACTTAGAAGTGAATTGGGTACCACGATCGGAGATAATGGATAGGGGCACTCCATGAAACCTAACCATTTCTCTCAAGTACAATTTAGCATAGTATTCTACCTAATAAGAAACCTTGATGGGAATAAAATGAGTCGATTTCATCATACATACCATAATAACCCAAATCAAGTCATGTTGATGCCGGGTGCGGTGTAAACCAACAGTAAAGTCTATATTCAAGTCTTTCCACTTTCAAGTAGGAATACTAATATCTTGGGACAATTATCCCAGTTTTTTATGCTCAACTTTCACTTGTTGACAATTAGGACACTTAACCACAAATTCTTCAATATCCTTTTCATCCCATTCCACCAATAGACCTCCTGCAAGTCACGGTACATATTGGTAGCTTATGGGTGAATAGAATATCAAGAACTATGGGCTTCTGATAATATTTACTCCCTCAGGCCATCAATATTGGGAACATACAAATGATCCTGATATCGAAGCACACCATCTCCCCCTTGGGAGAAAGCCTCGATGAACTTTTTAAGCACCAGTTCCTTTAACTCAACCAAGATTGGATCAAGGCCTTGCTTGGCTTTCACATCTGACACAAAAGATGATTGTGAACCATTATGAACAATAACACCGCCTTTGGTGGAGTCATCTAACCGCACACCCAATCGGGCCAATCTATGAACATCACAAACCAACTCTTTTTTTATCTTCTTCTACATGGGCAACACAACCCATTGTTAGCTGACTAAGAGCATCCGCCGCCATATTCGCCATGCTAGGGCGATAGAGGACACTCATTTGTTAATCTTTTAGTAACCCAAGCCACCTCCTTTGGCAAAGATTTAGATTTTTTTGCTTGAACACATATTGCAAGCTCTTGTGGTTGGTAAAGACATCAACATGAACACCATACCCGATGATGCAGATTCTCAGACCATTACATTATCAATACCTTATTTCACGATATTTTGGGAAATAATCAAACCATTACATTAATAGTAATTATCGTGGTTTCTATTTGGAAAATAATCAAACCATTACATTAACAGTATCTATGGTGGTTTCTAAAAATAGTTGTTTCAAATTATATGTCATTTTAGAAATTTAAGACAAAATTAAGTACAAACAACTAAAGTATGAAAATATGACACATAAATAGAGTAAACATTCAATGAAGAGAAATGATATCTCAGGACACAAATAAGGATAAAATAGTAAAAAAAATCCCTTCTAATGGATGTTTCTTAAGGGGTGTGTAAAAATAAATCACGAGAGATAAATTTTTGACGTAGGGGGTACAAAACAAGAAGTGTTAATCAGGCTTTGAGATAGATAGTATTTGGGACTTGACACTTTCCGTAATAAGAACGCTCTGTTTAAACCATTTTATGCTTAAAAAATCCAAAACAAACCTCAAATATTTAAAAATATAATTTTACTTCAAGATATTTGAGGACTGCCAAACATTTTTCAATGTTTTAGCAATTATAGATTTATCTTTTTAAGGGATAGATGTATTTCTTTCAATCTTAATCACGAGCCCTAAGACCGTAGAAATTCCTAGTAAAGAGCATTTTTCCCCTGTAATAAGTCCTACATATCATGAGATTAATCGAACCAATACTTAATAGTTAAACAAGAAAAGTCATACTTTATTATCAAACAAGATTTCAGGAAACAAAAAGAAAAGAGAGACAACAAGGATATTAAAGCATGAGAAAATTGAATTCAAAAATTCAATACAGAACACCACTAAAACATCTGGTACAATGAGCTATCCCAACATCTTGATGTCTTCCATGCTAAAGCTGTTGATCAACACATCTCCAAGATTGTGGCGCAACAGTAACATCCGATGCAAACATACCAGTAATTTTTTGCACACTACTTGATGGCTGAAACTTTCTTAGACTTGTAAAAAGGTCATCTGTTAAATAGGACCTTGCTTGGGAAACCTGAGCGGATGATATCTCTTGTGCCACGTATCGAGGTTGATAAGAATCTGGTGGAAAGGATGTGACACTAGGTGTAGGAGGTGTAGAATTTAGAACCATACCATAAAGACATTCTGGACCATCAAATGAATAAGGTTGAAATTATTACGCAAGCTCTAAACACAATTTCTCATAAGGGTCTCACCTGAATAAGGTTTAGAGAAGAGAGTACATCTCGCTTTTAGCTCAAACGCACGATTCATAAGAATGTGAGTGCATTCTTTCGAATTCCATAGTTAAACCACTCATAGGTTCCTCTCAAGCCCCTCTACAGTCTCATGACTTCCTCAAGATTTTTTCTAAGAGCAACTCATCGATAAAGAACTGACTTTGCTTTTCAACCACTTCTAGTAGGAGGGGTAGTCGAATGAATCTGAGAAACTCATGAGTTTGAATAAGCTCCTTGTGACATAGTTCTATTGCATGATTTAGAGTATGAAAGAAGGGAAGTTTTTCTTAAATTTATGTAGTCCCTCATTTATAGAAGTGGGGACCTCGCAACCATAAACAAGACCCTACTGACACGACTTCATAGACACCCTAGGAAACTTTAACTATGTGCTCTGATACCAAGTTTGTCATACCCCGAGCCTACACCCTAGACGTAATTGGCACTTAAAAACCTTTGCTGGTTCCCAAGCGAACCCTTGGCCTGGCTCATTACTCAGCGGAAGATTTACTCAAGCAAAATAAAAACTCATGATGCAAAATAACTTTAAAAACTTAATTCAGACTCAACTCCAATAATCGTTTGAAAATAATTTAACAAGTATTAGTTAAATGCCTCATGGACTCAAAACATTACAACAACAAAGAAAATAATGATAGACTCCTCGACCTTTAAACTATCTATGAAGCCTCTACTATTACTAAAGGATTATCGGTTCAAGACCCTCGACATCCTAACAACTGAAAATAAAAGTAGAACCCTCCGGAAGCAAGGAGGCTCACCAAAGCTAACTGGAACTGCAAGTGCTATCAACAGAGCATTTATTGGTGACCCTAAATACCTGTATCTTCATCATAAAAGATGCAGGCTCAGTACATGGAATGTATGAGCATGTAAGGGGAATTCTAAATCATAAACATAAGCTTGAACTGATAGAAAAGAAACATACTTACCTCTTCTCAAACTCACTCAACTCAACTCAAATTCCCCTCAAGGATAAGATACTTAACTCAAATGATACTCAACTCAATATACTCAAGGATAAAGTGACAATAAAAGATGCTATATATTGAAAGCTTTTAAAATAGTAGATAATAACTCAATTGTATGCAAAAATACAATAATAACTCAATTGTATGAAAAAATACAATAATAACTCTTATTTGGGAGATTCTCTAACCGACAACCATCATTATGAGCTATGTGATGATACATCATCTCGCCCACGCTGCCAGAACTGTCATATACCTTGCCAAAGTATAAGACATCCTCAACTAAGTGGATTCACTAAGATATGCTTAAAAATTTATAAAGAATCATCTAAAAAGTATGACCCTTTCTACCCACGTTGGCTACATGGTGTATGAGGACTTTGAGTTGTTTGAACTCGTCCCCATATCGGTGCTCAATAGTACTCCCAATAATATAACTCCGCTCATATGCTTAAAACATTTTCGCATCCTCAAAATTTCAGATTATTACTCAAAAGGTTTCTCTTAAAAGAGATTATACTCAAAAACTCCTCATGAACTCATTTGTAAATTGATGTTTCCTCTCGTTTTATATGTAAAAACATTTAGTCATGGGAATACTTAGTTCTCATCTTTTCATTTTGAAAAATGAAACTCAACTCTCTTCATCCTCATACTCAAGTACTCAAGTCTTAAAACAAATTATAAATAATTATAAAAGACTTCTCAAAATAGGGTTCATGCTGAATTATGGACATGAACAAATCAATTCAAGGTTTTTAATAACCATATATAGAACTCAAACTCGGAACTCAACAACTCCAGAACTCAAGGACTCAATGATACTACTCATCTCAAGAATGCTCGACTCATAGGGTTCATGCGGAATCATGAGCATGAACGACTCAACTAAGGACCTTAATGTATAACATATGGTATTCCCATAATGAGGAATATAATCTCAAAGGAATTAGGAACTTAATACTCAAAAACTTAAAACTCGAAGATACTACTCCTCTCAATAACCTTCAATTCATAGAGTTCATGCTGAATTATGGACATGAACAACTTGACTCAAGGGTCACAATGAAAACATAGAACTCATGGATACAACTCTTCTCATTCTCATACTTACTTCCTAAAAATACTTAGCTCAAATCGATAGTTGATCTCAAGGGATTCACAATTTAACTCAAAGACTTTCTTGAACTCTACTCCTAACTCTTTCTTGAATTTGAATTATGAATTCAAGAGTTAGGATTCATGATATATAGGATCTCTTGATGATTAGATATGATTTAGAATAGAAAAATCAGGAAGGGAGTGAAGGTACAGTTTAAAAGAACTCAGACGTGGCGAACGACGGAAAAAGGACGGGGCAGGTGACCCTGGTGCACTGAGTGGCATGGGGCGCCAGTCCCTAAACTACAGAGCCGACATTCTGGTGCACTGCTGGCGAGGCGCGCCAGCCCCCCATCCCAGAAAATCCGACGACTTTTGCTTCTCGACTTTTGGTTGTAATTCACCTAGAATCGAATGATTTCTTCCAAACTCTCTATGATTCATTTACCCAACTTAATTACATGAAAATCTACTCGAAAACTCTCAAGAACAATTCTCATTGACAACACTTCAAGAATTTCATCAAGAACCTCGATATACTCAATTTGAAAGATGAATTTGAAAGTGGAAACTCATGATTGGCGTGTGGAAGAACGAACCCAACACTGTGAAAACTTACATACCTCTTAAGGATCAAATCCTTGGTGAAATTCCTCGACAAATCTCAAGAATCTTGACGAACGCCTTGAACCTCTCCTCTTTTCTCCTTTTGAACTCCTCTTAAAATCCTAAGTGTATTTTAGGATTGTGAAAACTGATCCATATCAGTTTGGACCCCTAAAATATTATTAAAATTGTTTAAAGCTGATGGGGTAAGGAAAAGACCAAAATACCCCTCATTAATTCGGGTAAATTTCCTTAACTGGACAGGCTGAATTCAAATGGGCATATCTCTCTCATCTGAACTCGGATTTTAGCAAACTCGGTGGTGTTGGAAAGCGGACTTAGAGATCTTTAATTTGATATCTTATGGGTCTCCTAACTCATCATATGCTAAAAGTTATGATCGTTTGAAGTTGACCCAAAACATAAAAGAACTTACAAATGACTTGAATGAATTCTCTTTAGTTCTTTTTGAAACTCAAGGTGTTACATCTAGTGACCTTAACACTTAAGAAAATTTAAATATCTCAGTAAAATCTTACTCACAATGAAGAATGGTTTGAGACTTAGCTCAATTTTTTTTTGGGGTGTTACAGATGGATGGATGAATCGATGGATAGATAGATAGATAGATAGATAGATAGATAGATAGATAGATAGATAGATAGATAGATAAATAGATGGATGATGGATGGATGGATGGATGGATGGATAGATAGACAGATAGACAGATAGACAGGCAAATGTTATAACATATTTTTCACACACTGCTTCATAACCTTTCACATTCTTTATTCAGAAAAGTTTAAATAATTCAATTACTATTTTCCTATTCTTTGTTAATGATTAATACACAAAAAAGTTGGAAAGTCTCAATTATTAAAACTAGTGCCACTTGAAATTTTTCTCGATTCTCCTAATTACTTATAATTATTTTTATTTCCTATATTTTTTCGCAGTTGGTGCCCTCAAGAATAACAAACATGTGCGTGTTTTGATCATAATTCTTTAGTTGTTCCTTTTCTTTCTTTTTTAAAATAATGTATTTCAAAATAGTTGTAGTTTTTAAATATGATTTGAAATTTTAAAAAACTTAATGAGATCTTTTTATGATTTACTAGGTCTAGAATAATCAAGAAACACACATTTGAGAATACGAGGGGTTGATATCTTTCACATGATTAATTTATTATGAAATATTTAGGGGTGTTTATGGACAATGACATGGAAGAGCAGGGAAAACTAGTTTCTATTGGCTGAGGAATGAATAATAGGCTATTAAATTGAGTATCTTGTACTTGCATGCACATGTACAAAACAATAGAGAGTGTTATATATATATAATACTTTTGCAAGCTCTAACTCTAGGAACTTTCTTCGGTGGGTGATTTATGTAGTTAGAAACTTCATATAATAACAATAATGTTCCATATACTATATGGTAAAATAATAAAATTTATTTTTGTGGTAATATATACATATTTCTTTGCTTTAATTTAATATTGGTCCATAAGACTTTTCACTTTAGATTCACCAAACGTCTATGCTACGAACTTGATTACAAGAAACGTGCTTTTACTAGATTTTAAGAAATTTAAAACTTTAGAGAAAAAAAGCTATATAGAAAAGAATTGAGAAAACATGCAGGAATTTTGCAGCTTACTATTATTTAGGTTTTACTTCTTGGACATGATAAATTGAGATGAATTTGACCTGCTAGAATATTCATGCCGAATAAAAGAACACGCACTTTATATCCTTTTACATACCTAAAAAGAAGGAAAAATAAAATAAGATTATAGTGATTAAAGAAAGTGCATAGTGAGAGGCAACAATATTATAATATCTTCAAAAATATATTTTCACTACAAGATAAACCCATGCTCATATCAAGTAAATTGAATTACAAATGAAGCAACAGCGCTACATCAAAATATTACAAAAAGATGAGAAATACGAAAAAATCACCTAACAAATTGATGTGGTATCAAAAGGAATGACAAAATCGGTTATGCACATTAAAAATAAATAAAAAATAAAATCGTGCTATACCAGCCAAAGGAAGAATTTTGTCAAAAAAAATAATTGTTCATTCTAAGTTGTATTCCTAAAAATCATGCTACATTCTTTGCAAATTGGCAGTACTTGATATGAATTTATACAAATATATTGCTGCAATGCAATTAAGTTGGAAGGACAAAAGGTAGAACAATTTTCTAAAATATCAAATACATTAAGTGATATTTTAATAAGAGTAGACAAAAAGACTTAGCTACATTATTATAATGTATTATTCGACAAAGTACTTCTTTCATCATTGTTTTTATAAGTTTATCTTCAAGAATTCCAGTCAGAGTACATGAAAAGACTTGACTAGAATATTATTTATTTATTTCACCATAAAGAACCATTTACTTTATTATATGTCTATCTTGAAGATTTATTTCTCTAATGAATAATATTTATTAGTAATATATATTCATATGTTTATACCAAAATACTATAGGTTCAATCGCTTACAAAACTTACGATTTACGGATGAACTTTTAAAATTTACATTTTTATTTTTTATTGTTTAAGAAATAAGTTAGTCTTTAGGGGTATAAAAGTCCATCATTTTTATGAGTTTGTAATTCAACTTTTTAACTTAATGATTTCTTGCTTAACCACCCCTTTATGTAATTTAAATACTATTATTAAAATAGATATTTAATTAGGAATTAATTGAAGAAGTAAAAAAATCAATACATATTTATGTAATTAAAATGATATAGTATTTACGGAGAAGGACCTAAAATGCCCCTCAACTATTTGAAATGGTACAAAATTATTCTCCATCCACCTTTCGGCCCCCTAATACCCATGACGTCAACCTTTTGCCTCAAAATACCCTTATCTCTAACTGTCCACACTCATAAGGTGGATGAAGGATAAATTTATACCAAATGTCATAGTTTAAGGGCATTTTAGTCCCTTCTCCATTAAAATAATTTGATATTACTTAATGTATGAACTCGTATATTTGGCCTGATTTTGGGTTTTGTAGTAAAAAAAATTAGAAAAAAAATATACTATCTATACTCACCTCCCCCCTCCCCCCCCCCTCCAAACACTTCCTCTCCCCACTTTTTTTTCTTTTTGGATCTTGTCCACTACTTTAAATTTTAATTTTTTTTCAACTAATGATAAATTAAACAAAGGAGAAAAAAGGAGAAAAATAACAACGACATTCATTTATGAATAGTTAGTTCAATAGAAGATGATTAAATTAAGCAACTATGTACGTATATTGTAATTTTTCTTTTGCGTGTATCGCAAATTCAAAATAAAAGAATGAAAATAACATTTTTTGCTATCCCTACCCATAATAAAATTATTACAAAAAATAATATGAACATGTAAGTTCATTTCAAGTTTGAATCGTTGATATCTTAATTAAGAATAAAATATTAAAAAAATGAATAAAAATATGGAAATGAATAAGACAGTCTGATAATTGATAGAAAAAATTATATTAATAAAGAATATTAATATTTATTAGATTGACAATGAAATCGGGCGAGTATCAATTTTTGTTGGATCTCCAATTATGAATTCGGGCATAATAAATTGGGAGTTTCTTTGAAATAGGTCAATAGGAAGATATCATGAAATTAATATTTTTTTGAATATTATTTTCAAGCTTTTTTGATCAAAATATGAATCACATGTAGTTTTCAATACTTATTTCAGAAGGGTTTAAATTCAGACCAATCAGATTAGGAAACATAATAAATAAATATTTAATAATTTTACATTAGAGGAGTTGTTAAAAATAAGGAAAAATATGAGCCAATGGTGTACATCAACGATATTTTTGAGCAAAAAGATTAATCATTGGTAATTGAAGGTCGAAAGATGGATGGAGTGTAATTTTGTACCAACTCAAATAGTTAAGGGGCGATTTAGACCCTTCTCCGTAGTGTTGGATATTTAAATAATTATATTTTTTATAACATTTTAATTTATAGAGGGGAAAAATGTAATCTAACTTTGAAGTTAGGAGCTTCCCACTAATAACAAGGTATATAGCTCATTCAAAGAAGGGAAAAAGGTCTGAAATATATCCGAACTTTGACCGAAATTGCTCTAACAATACCAAACTTTGGAAAGGACCTTCCCCCCCCCCCGCACTATTTAATAGTATATTTTAAAAGTATATATGTGCCCACGTGGACATCTAAAAAATTACAGAATTATAAATAGTAATGTGTCCAACGTGGGAACATTTATTCCTTTAAAATACACTATTAAATAGTGCAGGGGGGTAAAAGGTCCTCCATAAAGTTTGGTATCGTAACAACAATTTCGATGAAAGTTGGAGTATTTTTCCGACATTTTTCCCTTCAAAGAATGAACAAACTTGGGCTCCTTATGTTTGAGCACATGTTAATAGTGTACTTTTTTACTTCTTGTACAAGTATAGTAATAATAAAAATCCAAGTCTATATAGGGTTCTGCTTTACAGTCTCAATTATCCTATTCTCTTGCTCCAATAGCGAGCTAAACAAAATATTTGGACCCCAAGGTTTAAATTAGTGGCACATAGCAATGTATCAAATCATTTTTAATGACTATAGTGTCTGGACGCGCTTGCACATTCCACTGTGTACTTGTTACCTCCCATCTGCATAGGGTAATTTTTTGATCAACGTTTAAGCAGATTGGAATCATCCAGTGTCTTTTGCTTCCGACTAAGATTTTGAACATACAAGGTACCAGAGTTAGCTGTAAATTATAATGATCCAGAAAACAACTTCATGAAAACCATTTTCCGAAATTTGAAGGATTAAAAGAATCCTACATGACATTAGAAATAGAGTAGGGTATGAACTGCCACAAGATTCGTTAATAGTAGAAAATTGAGTACTGAACCACGATTCCAGAAATATGAAAGACATAACATATAGACATCATCATTAGAAAATATGGTTGCACATCAAGCCCATCAAGAGATTCAGAACCACAATAACGGCAATATCTGGATATATCAGCCTAACAGATAAGCTCAAGTAAATCTGAGAAATATTGCTAAAGGAAGAGAACCAATAACACGTACTATTTGCTTTGTTAACTTATATTAAAATTTTTGTTTTAATGATGACACTAATCCTAAATGATTTGTGCAAAATAAAAATAAAAATAAGACATCCAAAATCTGTGAAAAGAATGAATAAATCTAAACAAGGAAATCACACACTACCATAATTAAGGAAGATTGACAAACAAGTATAACAGAATCAAGGAGATTGACTCGCCTAATTATGGAAACAAGAAAATCAAGAAGCATTCCACAAGGAAAGCACACCCTACTAGTGTAACACCCCGTATGCTAGAAAGACCAGAATGCAGAAAATCAAAAGTTGTAGGTGCTACCAACGGGGACCACCCACGGACCGTATGTGGGGCCCGTGGTTCACCACCTGCAGCCCCTCGCCTGAAACCCAGAAAGAATCCAGCCAAGGCACGACCCACGGCTGAACCGTAGGTCAAACCACGGGCCGTGGTCCAAGTACGTGGATCGTGACCCTCGGCAACCACTCCCTGACACCAAACGACGGCCGACCAGAACTGACCGTCGGTCCTGCCACGTTCCGTTGGTCAGGCCCGTCGGTGGCCCCGACAGCTTTTAAGTCAGGGGTTGTTTGGTCTTTTCCCTATGCGTTGGACACCTAAACTACGTCGTTTAACCCCTAAACTATGTAGTTTTGGTTAGTTTAATCCTAGTAACTTAATTAGAATCTACCCTAAGAGATTAATTCACCAAAATTTAGTAAACTTAGAGCGAAAGAGGAGAAAGAGTCGACCAAACCCCTCTCCAAGAAGGCAGCAGGTTTTCAACAGTTTCAGCCCCAAAATTGAAATATTTCTCCGTGGAATTCATTATCAGGTATGTCGGATTTACTAGTGGGTTCCTTTCACCCATTAGGTCCCTATAATTCAGTCATATTGTTGATTCCCTCCATATTATCTAGACCTAGGGTTTCTTGAATGTTAGAAATTGTTGTGGATTAGCTGTTAGAATATTCCTAATCAACTTTTCATGTTGTTGTAACACTGTTGCTTAGTTCCTTGCATAAAATTAAGAACCCTAGTTGTGTAGATTCGTTTAGTTCATGAATTACACTTGCTAGACTATTTTATACAGTTATACATACATCAGTTCCAAATGATTGATTATCAGTACATTAATGTTGCATTTTCAGTTAGCATGTCAGAACAGTGAGCTATCCATTATGTTTTATTTATGTTGTATTGTACATTTATTCAGTTGGGAGTAGGCTTAACACCTAGTTGGACTAGGGTCACTCACCTTTATAGTCCCAGAACTACGTGCCCCCGTAGGTTTGTAAGTCCCCTCTGTGGGCATCATATTTAGTGATCACGCTAGTCATGCCTCTATACCCTTGGTAAGGTATATTGGGTCCTCTCGATGGGGCGTATACATTAGACTCCACATTTAGCTCATGTGGTTTTATGTCGGTTATTAGTAGCTCCCAGTTACATTTCAGTATTCAATTCATCTTAATATATATCAGTATTTCCATCATGTTCAGATTATATCATTGATTAGTATGCTTTATTCAGTTATGTATATATATTGTTCAGCTTTATCCTATCATGCATGCTCAGTACCTTTCAAGTACTGACGCATACTCTGTGTTACATCTTCTCGTGATGTAGGTTCAGGTCCTCAACATTCAAATCATGCATAAATCAGTTTCTGATCTCCAGTTCCGTGGCATCAATGTTGAGTCCTCATTCTTCGAGGATGATATACATGTTCTTTTAGTCTTTCAGTTTCAGTTTTGCTAGAGTTAGTTGGCTCAGTTAGAGGCTTTTTCAGACATAGTACTAGATTCAACTTTAGTTTTGAGTTTGAACTTTCAGTTGTTATTAAACTCATAGTTTCTTTATATTCAAACAGTATTGGGTATTCCCCATCCTTTTAGTTATTTCATGATTTAGGTTCCGCATAGTATTTGTTTAAGTATGCTTATGATATGCCAGCTCAGGGTTAGCTTAGGGTCACTCGTGATCCTAGTTCTCGTGTTTATGTCAAGGAAGTAGCCTCGGGGCGTGACAAACTTGGTATCAGAGCATTATGTTTAAGTGTGCTAGGATGTCTGAGAAGTTGCACTAAGTAGAGTCCTTTTCATGGGTGTGAAGTACACCATATCTAATGAGAGGGAGGCTACGAAGTGTTTTAGAAAAACTTCACTTTCTTGCTATTCTTATCATGCGTGGGAGTGATCTACCTTCTAACTTGTCGTTATGTGTTTCAGATCATGCCTCCTCGTAGAGCTTACCAAAGAAATGTGAATGCCCGCAATGCTAACATAGCTCCTCTAGTCCCAGATCAGGAAGTTTCGAATGCAAATTTTCGAAATGCGATTCAGCTTTTCGCTCATAGTGTGATTAATCAGAACAATCCATATGTTCCAGTTCCTGCAAATTCTAGTGGTGGATCAGGGGCAGCTAGGGTCTGTGATTTCATTAGGATGAATCCGCCTGAGTTTCTAGGGTCGCAAGTTAGTGAGAAGCCCCAGAACTTCATTGATGAGGTCAAGAAAATCTTTGGAGTGATGCAAGTGACTGGAAATGACAGGGTAGAGTTTGCATCCTATCAACTTAAGGATGTGGCTCACATATGGTTCACGCAGTGGAAGGAAAACAAGGGTACAGATGCAGCTCCTGTGACTTGGGAATGCTTTACTAGAGCTTTTCTGGACAGGTTTTTCCCGAGAGAGTTGAGAGAGGCTAAGTCTCAGGAATTTATGAATTTGAGACAAGGTTCTATGTCAGTCCAAGAGTACGGACTTAAGTTCACCCAGCTCTCCAGGTATGCTCCGCATATGGTGGCCGATCCCAGGGTACAAATGAGTAAGTTCCTTTTTGGGGTATCTGTCTTGGTGAAGACACAGTGCAGAAATGCTATGTTGTTAGAAGATATGAGTATCTCTAGGCTCATGACTCATGCTCAGCAGGTTGAGGGAGACAAGCTTAGAGAATAGGCTAAGGACAACAAGAAGGCTAGAACAAGAAACTATGAGTACTTTCAGCAGGAATCGGGTGGTGGAAATCGCTCACAGTTTCAACATAAATCTTCACCTCCAGCACCTTCATCAGCTAGTGCTCCATCCTTTAAGTTCCGACAAGATCAGAAAGGTAGGGCATCAGGCTCTAAGTCTCAGGGGAGTGTTTCAGGTACTAGAACCTACCCAACTTGTCCAATGTCTGGTAAGAACCATCTGGGCGAGTGTCTTGCAGGAAAGAAAGGATGTTTTGGGTGTGGTCAGACTGGTCACAGGTTGAGGAATTGCCCTTCTTCTAAACAGGGTCAGGGAGGTAACAATAGTAAGGCTCAGTCTACAGCTGCAGCAGCACCAGCAGGTTGCCCAACTCAGCAGGGTGCTTCATCTGGTACAGGTGGCGGTCAGCGCCAAAATAAGTTGTATGCTCTCTAGGCTCACCAAGATCAGGAAGATTCTCCTAATGTGGTCACTGGTTTGTTACGAGTCTTTCATTTAGATGTTTATGCTCTGTTAGATCCAGGGGCTACTCTTTCCTTTGTAGCTCCCTATATAGAAGTGAACTTTGTTGTTAGTCCAGAAACTCTTTCAGAAGCCTTCTCAGTCTCTACTTCAGTTGGTTACCCAGTTATAGCTAGACGGGTATACAATAATTGCCCTGTCACAGTCTCTCAGAAAGTCAGCTCAGCAGATCTTGTAGAGTTAGAAATGGTAGACTTTGATATCATTCTAGGCATGGATTGGTTACATTCTTGTTATGCCTCAGTCGATTGTAGAACTAGGATTGTTCATTTCTAGTTTCCAGACAAACCAATCTTAGAATTGAAGGGTAGTAGCTCAGTGCCTATCGATCGATTTATCTCTTACCTTAAGGCCAGAAAGATGATCTCTAAGGGGTATCTCTATCATCTAGTTCGGGTTAAGGATTCAAGCTCTGAAACCCCAACTCTTGAGTCAGCTCCAGTGGTAAATGAGTTCCCAGAAGTGTTCCTAGAAGATCTTCCCGGAGTTCCTCCCGAAAGGGAAATCGACTTCAGAATTGATCTCCTTCCAGATACCTATCCTATTTCTATTCCTCCTTACAGAATGGCTCCAGCTGAGCTTAAGGAATTGAAAGAGCAGTTGAAAGATCTTCTAGATAAGGGCTTCATCAGACCCAATATTTCCCCGTGGGGTGCTCCAGTGTTGTTTGTGAAAAAGAAAGATGGTTCACTCAGGATGTGCATTGACTATCAGCAGTTGAACAAAGTTACAATCAAGAATGAGTACCCTATCCCCAGGATTTATAACTTGTTTGACAAACTCTAGGATACTAGTCATTTTTCGAAGATAGACCTCAGATTCGGTTATCATCAGCTCAGAGTCAGAGATAGTGACATCCCAAAAATAGCCTTCAAAACTAGGTATGGTCAGTATAAATTTGTAGTTATGTCTTTTGCACTAACCAATGCTGATGCAACTTTCATGGATTTGATGAATAGGGTGTTCAAGAAGTATTTGGACTTGTTCATTATCGTCTTTATTGATGATATACTCATTTACTCTAGAAATGAGGAAGAACACGTGACTCATTTAAGGGTTGTCCTGCAAACTCTCAAAGATCGCCAGTTATTTTCTAAGTTTAGCAAATGTGAGTTTTGGTTTCAATCATATGCTTTCCTTGGGCATATAGTGTCTAGCGAAGGGATCCGAGTGGATTCTCAGAAAATAGATGCAGTGAAGCAATGGCCCAGACCCACCTCTCCTACAAATATCAGAAGTTTCTTGGGTTTGGCTGGTTATTGCAGAAGATTCGTGGAAGGATTCTCATCCATAGCTTCTCCATTAACTAAGTTGACTCAGAAAAAGGTCAAGTTCCAGTGGTCAGATGAGTGTGAGAAGAACTTCTCAGAACTGAAAACTAGGTTGACTACAACTCCTGTTTTGATTCTACCAGAGGGTTCAGACGGTTATGTGATCTATTGTGATGCATCCAGAGTCGGCTTGTGTTGTGTGTTGATGCAACGAGGTAAGGTTATAGCTTATGTCTCTATACAACTTAAGGTGCATGAGAAGAACTATCCAACGCATGGCCTCGAGCTTGCAGCCGTAGTATTTTCCCTAAAGATTTGGAGACATTACTTATATGGCATTCTCGTAGATGTGTTCACAGACCATAAGAGCCTTCTGTATGTTTTCACTGAGAAAGATTTAAATCTTCACCAAAGGAGATGGCTTGAATTCCTCAAGGACTATGATATGAATGTGCTTTACCATCCTGGTAAAGCCAATGTAGTAGCCGATGCTCTTAGCAGACTATCTATGGGTAGTTTAGCACATATTGAGGAAGAAAGGAAGGAATTGGCAAAGGATGTTCACCGGCTTGCTTGCTTAGGAGATTGCCTTATGAGTATATCAGATGATGGTGTAACGGTTCAGAATGGGTCAGAATCTTCATTGGTAGCGGAGGTTAAGGAAAAACAAGACAGTGATCCTATATTGCTTCAATTGAAGGGTGCAGTTCATCGGCATAAAGGTGAGGTATTCTCCCAAGAAGGAGATGGTGTGCTTTGTTATCTGGGATGTTTATGAGTTCCTAAGGTAGGTGAGTTGAGACAACAGATCCTTACAAAAGCCTATAACTCCAGGTATTCTATTCATTCAGGTGCCACAAAGATGTATCGCGATCTGCGGGAAGTCTTTTGGTGGAATGGCATGAAGAGGGATATAGCAGATTTTGTGGCTAAGTGCCCTAATTGTCAACAAGTGAAGGTATAACATCAGAAATCAGGATGTATGACACAAGAGATTAACATTCCTACATGGAAGTGGGAAGTGATCAACTTGGACTTTATTACAGGCTTACCTCGTACTCGCAGGCAGCATGATTCCATTTGGGTAATAGTAGATAGAGTTACTAAGTCCGCTCACTTTTTGGCTGTTATGACTACAGATTTGGTGGAGGACTACACCAAACTTTACATTAATGAGATAGTCAGGTTGCATGGGGTTCCTTTTTCCATCATTTCACATAGAGGTCCTCAGTTTACCTCTCATTTCGGGAAGTCGTTTCAGAAAGGTCTTGGTACCCAGGTAAATCTCAGCACAGCATTTCATGCACAGACAGATGGTCATGCAGAGCGTACCATTCAGACTTTAGGGGACATGTTGAGAGCTTGTGTGATCGACTTCAAGGGTAGTTAGGATGATCACCTTCCTCTTATAGAGTTCGCCTACAATAACAGTTATCATTCTAGTATTCAGATGGCCCCTTATGAGGCATTGTATGGGCGTATATGTAGATCTCCAGTATGTTGGTTTGAAGTAGGTGAAGCATCCTTGATAGGGCCAGATTCGGTTCATGATGCTATGGAAAAACTTCAGCTCATCAGAGATAGACTTAAGACATCCCAGAGTCCTCAGAAGTCATATGCAGATGTGAGGAGAAGGGACTTGGAGTTCCAAATTAATGATTGGGTTTTCCTGAAAGTGTCACCTATGAAGGAAGTGATGAGATTTGGCAAAAATGGGAAGCTCAGTCCCAGGTATGTAGATCCTTACAGAATCTTGAGTAGGATTGGTAAAGTGGCTTATGAATTAGAATTGCCAGCAGAACTAGCAGCAGTCCGTCCGGTCTTTCACATTTAATTGTAGAAGAAGTGTGTGGGTGATGCAACATCTATAGTGCCATTAGAAAGTGTGGCAGTGAAGGATAGTCTCACTTATGAGGAGGTGCCAGTTTAAATTCTTGATCGTCAGGTTCGAAGGTTGAGAAACAAATAAGTCGCTTCAGTTAAGGTTTTGGTCAGGAGTCAGTCCGTAGAGGGAGCTATTTGGGAAGCAGAAGCAGCCATGAAGGCCAAGTATCCTCACCTCTTTCCTCTCGATTCCATTCCAGCTTGAGGTAATAGTTCCTCTCCAGTCTTTCTATTACTCATGCATAAATTCAGTCTTAGTATTTTGTTACTTCAGTTAGTCTTGCACTTTCAACATATTTGCATGTTCTTGGAGCTTAGTTCAGTCATATTTCAGTACTTAGTGGTAGGGATTGCAGCTCTTTTTCTCCATTTTAAGCTAGTTTAGTCTTCATTCGAGGATGAATGTTCCGGGGGGGGGGGGGTAATGTAACACCTCGTATGCTAGAAAGACAAGAATACAAAAAATCAGAAGTTGCAGGTGCTACCAACGGGGACCACCCACGGACGGTAGGGTGACCCACGGATCGTAGGTGGGGCCGTGTTTTGCCATCTGCAGCCCCTCTCCAGAAACCTAGAAAAAATCCAGCCAAGGCACGACCAACGGCCGGACCCACGGACCATAGGTCAGACCACGGGCCGTGGTCCAGGTCCATGGATGGTGACCCTCGGCAGCCACTTCCAGACGCCGAACCACGGCCGACCAGAAGGGACTGTCGGTCCTACCACGGTACGTCGGTCAGGATCATCAGTGGCCCCGACAACTTTTAAGTCAGGGGTCATTTGGTCTTTTCCCTATGCGTTGGACACCTAAACTACGTCATTTAACCCCTAAACTGCATAGTTTTTGTCAGTTTAAGCCTAGTACCATAATTAGAATCTACCATAAGCGATTCATTCACAAAAAAATAGCAAACTTAGAGCGAAAGAGGAGAAAGAGTCGACCAAACCCTTCTCCAAGAACGCAACAGGTTTTCATCAGTTTCAGCCCCGAAATTGAAAGATTTCTCCGTAGAATTTGTTATCAGGTATGTGGGATTTCACAAGTGGGTTCCTTTCACCCATTAGGTCCCTAGAATTCAGTCAGATTCTTGATTCCCTCCATATTATCTAGATCTAGAGTTTCTTGAAAGTTAGAAATTGTTGTGGATTAGTTTTTAGAATATTCCTAATCAGATTTTCATGTTGTTGTAACACTGTTGCTTAGTTACTTGCATGAAATTTAGAACCCTAGTTGTGTAGATTTGTTTAGTTCATGAATTACACTTGCTAGGCCAGTTTATACAGTTATACATGCATCAGTTCCAAATGGTTCATTATCAGTATATTAATGTTGCATTTTAAGTTAGCATGTCAGAACAATGAGCTATCCATTATGTTTCAGTTATGTTGTATTGTACATTTATTTTGTTGGGAGTAGGCTTAACACCGAGTTGGACTAGGGTCAGTCACCCTCATAGTCCCAGAACTACGTGCCCCCGTAGGTTTGTAAGTCCTCTCTGTGGGCATCATATTTAGTGATCACGCCGGTCATGCCTCTATACCCTTGGCAAGGTATATTGGGTCCTCTCGATAGGGCGTATACATCGGACTCCACATTTAGCTCATATGGTTTTATGTCTGTTATTAGTAGCTCCCACAGTTAGATTCTAGTGTACTTGACCAGGTTCCCAGTTACATTTCAGTATTTAGTTTTTGCATGTTATGTACCTGGTCATTGCATTCATTTTAGTTTATCTCAGTATATATTGGTATTTCAATCATGTTCAGATTATATCATTGATCAGTATGCTTTATTTAGTTATGTATATATATACTGTTCAGTTTTATCCTATCCTTCATGCTCAATACCTTTCAAGTACTGACGCATACTCTGCACTACATCTTCTCGTCATGTAGGTTCAGGTCCTCAGCATTCATATCACACATAGATCGGTTCCCGATCTCTAGTTCAGCAGCATCAGTGGTGGGTCCTCATTCTTCGAGGATGATATACATGTTCTTTTACCTTCAGTCTTTCAGTTTCAGTTTTGCTAGAGTTAGCTGGGGGCATGTCCCAGCAACTTTTGTCAGTTAGAGGTTTTTTCAGACATAGTACTAGATTCAACTTTAGTTTTGAGTTTGACCTTGCAATTGTTATTAAACTCATAGTTTTTGTGACACCCCGTTATTTGAAAGAACAAGAATTAGAAAGAAGCCATTTTTTTGAAATAATCAAATTTGGAAAGCTTGACCAAGTTAAGTTAAGTAGAAGTTTTGGGTCAACTTCAAATGACTATAACTCCTAGCTCAAGATGATTTGGGTGTGCTACCAGATACCTTAGGAAAGATCTTTGAATATCTTTCCAATGCCACCGAGTTTGGCAATTTTCGAGTTTGTATGAGGGAGATATGCTTATTTGAAGTTGGGCTGTCTAGATAAGGAAAGTCAAAAATTGGATTTTAGAAGGGTACTTTGGTCTTCTCACTACCCTATTATTTAATTTCATTTTTGGTAATTAGGTTGGGCTCTATACTGATTTGGTTCAGTTTACGCTTCATCAAAAAGAGTTAGGGTTTTTAGAGAAGAGAAAAGAAGAGTAGAAAAGAGGAGAAGAGGCAAGGAATCGTCGAGTTCTTGAAGCTAGGCTTGTGGATTTCGTCAAGGGGTGATCCCTATGAGGTATGTAAGATCACATAGCGTTGGGTTTCATTCACCCACGCGTTAATCATGATTTATTTTAGTGAATTTACGTTCTTAAAAGTATAGAAATTGAGTTCTTGATGGATTTCTTTGAAGTTTCTATTGGGTTCTTGGTTGTTGAAATTGTTGAGAAGTTCTTGATCTAAATTCATGAAACTAGATGTCGTTTTGAGTAGATTCTTGTATATTTTTGTTATGTAGTCGAATCTAAGTGTTTGGGGAAGGAACCAATTGAATCTAGAGGGTTTACAGTTGAAAAATGAGCAAGAAAAATCAGGGATTTTCTGGGCAGGGGTCTGGGGCGCCGCACCAGCCATAGCGTCCCAACTTGGGGACTGAAGTTTGGGCTCTGGGGCGCCGTGCCAGCCAGTGCGCCCTAACCCAGGCCCTGAAGTTTGGGTTCTGGCGCCCTGCGCTACTCAGAGCGCCAGGGACGCCAGGTCTTCTACCATTTCTCACTTCTTTCCGTATGAGTTCCCTAGCAACGTACCTAAGTTTTCTAGTTTATTTTTACACTCTAAGGTACATCTAAACATCATGAAATTATCCATAAACATGAGATCATCAACCTTGAATCCATAATTCAATTCAAGGAAAGTTGAGAGTCAAGTCAAGAGAAGTTCATAGAGTCTTCCCAGAGTCTTTCACAAACGTTTTAACTTTGTTTTAAGACTTATGTTTTGAGTTGAGTAAAGTAAAGATTGAAGTTCATTTTATTCAAAAGAGTATATCGGGACTATGTATTCCAAAAGGGTAAATGTTTTCACATTTAAACAAGAAAGGAAACTTTGATTTCCAAAAGAGCCTTTTAGCTAGTTTTTCAGAAAAGAGTAAATGCTTTCACAATTAAGCAAGAGAGGAAACTTTAATTTCCAAGAGAGCCTTTGAGCTAAGTTTTGAGCAATTATCTCAAACCAAAGAAAGAAGTTATGTTTTTAAACATAAAGAGCTAGTATATTTTGGGAGTAGTATTGAGCACCGATATGGGGGAGAGTTCAGAGAACTCCCAACCCCCATAAACCATGTAGCCATCATGGGTAGAAATGGGTCATACTTTTTAGATGATACCTTGAGTGTTTTTTAGCATAGCTTAGTGGATCCAATTAGTGAGTTAGGTTCTATGCCCTTGGCAAGGTATAGGACGGCCCTGGCAGTGTGAGGCAAAACGTTGTGTCATCACATAACTCTTAAGTGATGGTTGTCGGTTAGAGAAACTCCCACAACAGTATTTTGTATTCTTATATACATTGAGTTATTTAATTTTTATATACATCCAGAGTTCATTTGTATCTTTACATACATACAGAGTTATTATTGTATTTCTAAATACACAGAATTGTTATCCATGTTTTAAAAGTTTTTCTTTATATTGCATTTACATTATTTCTTTATATTGAAATGAGTTGAGTTGAGCCCATGTATGTTCTTTCAGTTCCTTTCAAACTTATGTCTTGTTTTAGCATTCCCCTCGCATGCTCGTACATTCAATGTACTGATGCTATTTGGCCTGCATCTTATTATGATGCAGATACAGGTAACCAGGATCATCATCCAGTGCTTCGTTGATCCAGTTGAGCATTCAGAGTCTTGTGTTGAGTCTCCTTGCGTTCCGGAGGAACCCTATTTATATTGCTTTAGTAGTTTTCAGTTGTTAGGATTATCGGGGGTCTTGTCCCGACATCCCTCCTAGTTTAGAGGCTTCATAGATAGTTAGTAGTTCATTTGCCTTTACATTGTTATTGCTTATGTTAAGACTTGAGTAGCCACTTTGGCAAAGTTGAATGTTTTATCTTTAAATGCTCTAAGTTATCTTTTAAGCAGTTGAGTAAAGATGCATTGAATCCTTTTATTAATGCTTTAAGTCTTCCGCTATGAGTTAAGCCAGGCCAAGGGTTCGCTTGGGGCCAGCAATGATTCTCGAGTGCCAGTCCCGCCCAAGGTGTAGGCTCGGGGCATGACAGTTTCTTTATATTCAGACAGTATTGGGTATTCCCCATCCTTTCAGTTATTTCATGATTTAGCTCCCGCATAGTATTTGTTTAAGTATGCTTATGATATGACAGCTCAGGGTTAGCTTGGGGTCACTCGTGATCCTAGATCCCGTATTTACGTCAAGGGGGTAGCCTCGGGGTGTGACAACCAGAATCAAAGGATGAATGACTTGTTTAGTTTAAACAAGTATTTTTGGTATTTGTAGGCAATAGTAAGCACTGAAATTAAAAAAAACTTAAAATAAGATAACCACATTTGCACATATTGAAATATCTTGCTCAGATACAGATATTCAAGTCAGAAAAGTTACCAGCTTTCCTTTTTGAATGCATCTTTAATGCGGACTCCTTTCGTAAGCTGTTATGATTATCAAATTGGTCATTCTGGTAACTGTAAACCTCAAATTGAAAAAAGATAGCATCATAAGGAAACAAAGTACAATTCATCAATTAGGTATACATTTATCTTGATTGATTCAATACGATGCACCAACTCTTTTCCACTCCTTTTTTGTGAGTCACGCAAAATACGAATGCCAACATTAAAACCCTTTTCGATGTCACCACAAGAAGCAACAGATGTGAAGAAGTTTAAAAGCTTCACAACATGTGAAACCAAATTTGTCCTTCAATCATAGCATCGACATAAATACTCTGCATCCAAATTGAACCTTCCTCCGACTGTCCCAGCCATGTAAGCTCGTAGAGCACAATCTATTGACACCCAATTTTGACCTAACATTTTTAAAATTCATACTTTTAACTTTTATTCATTAAATAGTTCGAAATACACTTTTTTATAATTTAAACTAAATTTATCGATACTTTTCCTTATTTCTAGAATTTTAGGATTTTTATCGATTAATTTTGATTACATTATTTTTGTCACAGTCTGTTGAAAATGTTAAGAATATTGTCACTATTAGATTAAATCATTATTCCTTGTTAAATTATATTTTTTTACATGTCATTAATTACTCTTTGTTAATATTCATTTCATTATTTTTAACATAGTCTAAGAATATAATGATACACACCTATTTTATTAACCAATGATTTTGTGCTATGGTCTTGATCCCATTGCTTAAGCCCATTATATTGTATAAATGTGGTTTTTTTCCTATATAAATCATACTTAGACATAAAAATAGTGGTGGTAAAATATTTTCATTTGTCGTGTGAAGGTCCAAAAATTGACAAAACCCTAAAAGCTTTTTGTTACAGTTTTTCCCTCTCAGCCGCCACCACCACCAAGCTCCAAACCCGCTGGCAAAACCTCAGCTGAAACCCCAACAAAACTGCCTCCATTCTCTTGGTCTTCGACAAGCTTCAACCAAGCAGCCACCCCCATCTCAAGACTCTTCCTCCCTTTTTTCTCCTTCTCCAGCAAAACCCATACCCAGCCATCACTAAATAACCTCGGCAACCACCAAAACCCTTATTCTTTTCGTCTTCTTTGGTGAAGTAACGACACCGGAAAATAGCCAACGTAAAACCACCTCAATTCCACCACAAAACCCCCCCAAAGCCACCCAAAACCCCAATAAATCCGTCGGAAACTGACCCACACCACCACTGCATCCCTTCCTCTTTTCCTGTTTTCATGTCTTGGGTTTGTTTTGCAGGTAGTCCGGCAAGTTCAATTATGCAGCATAGATTTGTTGGACAACAACCAACAACGCCACACCGAGAGACTAGACCCCTCTGCAAATACAATCGGCGAACCGTATCTGGCTCACTGCCTTTGTTTCCTCTTCTTTGGTGACTCTTGTATCTCTATTTTTCTTTGTTTTATATTATTTTTGTTGCTATGTTTGCACTTCAGTCTGGTGTTTCTGCCATAAAATCCATAAATGTTGGGGTTCCTTGATTTTACTCGTTCTATTTCAGATGTTTCATTCCTGTTTTTTTGTTGTATGACTGATTACTGTTGTTAGTAGGATGGTTTTGCACAATTTATTTTTTCATTAATTATTATGTTATTCACCACTGACTTAGTAATTTTTGCTGTTATTTTGAACTATGATTATATTTTTTAGTTAACTGTGTGTTTAAGTTTTCTACTAATTATGTGTCAATGCTATTATTTGATTTTATTTTATCACTTTGTCTAGTTTTAAAAATTAATTATTGTTATTATACTGCCATGTTTCATTCTCATAAAATGTGTGTATTGTTTCAACTATGTTAATTTCCTCATTATTTTTTAGTTGTTGCTCTATTTTATTGACAATCTTGTTACTCTTTGATGTAGTGCATTTTACCGTGAGTTCATTTTGTTTACTGTTTGTTAGTTACTGCATGTTATTTTATCTTTGTTTTTTCTATGATTTTGTATTTGAAAATATTATAAAAAATGACCAATAAAAAAATCTCTTCGTCAATTTTCGAAGGTATCCCCATTATTAAAGATGGAAATTTAGTTTAAGTTTATAAACATTACTAGTTATGTATAAGTTTAATTAATTACCACTTAATGTTAAAAGATGGACAAATAATTATCCCCGACTTAGTGAAGTAATTGCTTCAAGTTTTAAGATCTAGGGGAAGTGTGCACAATGTCGGCCGATCCTAACATAATTTATGAGAAGCCGAACGACGAAGCCTCCTCCTCAGATAAAGATGTCTCTGCCGCTACTCTCCCGACAAGAATAATTTTTTCTATTGTGATTTTTTTGCGAGTTAGGCCAGGATGAACAAAAGAGAGATGCTTTCTATCAGTCGAAAATAGATATTAGCCCTCATGCTCCCATGGTCCAATCAGGTCCACAACAAGTTGGGTTGGGGTATAGAGCCTTAAGCGCGGTGGGGGTGATAGCGGAAGTACTCGTACGGTTCATAGAAGGATAAAGAACTTATTTGTTGGGAACTTTTACTCCTCTATATTCGAAATATGCCTCCCTAGGAGAATTAAGATCTGCAGCTCAAATGGTCCCTTATGATGTCTCAATTGGTCTTATTCTTATTGTGTGCCTTGTGAGCGCGTTTGGATCCGCGAAGGCAATCTCTCGGATCTTCTCCTAACTAAACTTTTCATCTTAGGTATAGATAAGTAAAAAAAATGATGAGATCTCTCTTACGCGTCTTGATCCAAACCCTCTTAAAAACTATAGATCTTATTATAAAGAAAGAGAATAAATTACCATGAAACATTTTTAAAAAAAAATCTTAAGAGGTTGCTACCTCAATATTGATAAAAATAAAAGATTTGACCAAGGTCCAAAAATATATCAGATGGAATAGGCCCACAAACTAGACCAACTAGAATAGGAAACAAAAAAAAAATCAGATTAGACTCGCATCTCCGGTTGAGACTTTGTGACCCTAAACTTGATGCTCTCAGTTTCCATATTTTTCCTTCAAGATCTTTCAAGACAAGTATCACAGATATAGTCCTCTTTAATTGAATTTTCTTCTCCTTTTCTTAAGATCAATGGGTTTAATCTTTACAAGATTAATACCACCATCTTATGATTAGAAAAGAAAAAAAAACATAAACCAGAGGGTTAAATTTATCCATTTATTGATATAACTGAAGCAGATGTGACCAATTGTAAATTTGGATTCACAAATCCTATATTTACAATCGGCGTCTATTTTCTTTCTCCTATGATATATGAAAACCTAAAGAAGAAAATATCAATTACTGAACTTCAATTATTAATTTCCTTTTCTTCTCCACAACAATCAACAAATTATCTCCTCTCTTTTCTCATTTGCCCAAATCTTAGTCTGATAGTTTTGTTTGTGTTTAGTAGTTTTCTAGGGTTTTATTTATGGTGCCGAGAGAAACATCATCAAACAATCTTCTATGGGTTTGTAATCTTAACCTAACATTATCGATGCTTCCCTAATGTCTTTGTTTAGAACTTTGGTCGGCTTGATAGCGTAATGAAATATACCTCTCGTGGGTTTAGATTTATCAATTTAGAAACATCACTGACTCCAAGGAGGCTAAAGACGTGCTTCAAGGATGCTTCCTTCATGGAAATCCTCTTAGGATTGAATTCCCAAGGCTGACTTAGAGATAAACAAAAACAAAAACCGGGTAAAAAGATGACACATATGCTTCTTTTCATATGTGTCAATTATGTAAAGATGACACATAAATAGAGTAAACATTCAATTAAGAGAAATGATGTCTCAGGACATAAATAAGGATAAAATAGTCAAAAAACATTTCTCATAGATGTTTCTTAAGGGGTTTGTAAAAAAATCACGCGAGATATTTGAAATGTAGGGGTACAAAAAAAGAAGTATTAACCAGGATTTGACATAGATAGTATTTGGGACTTTCACACTTTCCATAGTAAGAACACTCTATTAGACATTTTTATGCTTGAAAAAATCTAAGAAATAATCTCAGAATTTTGAATAATTTTACTTCAAGATATTTGAGGACCGTCAAACACTTTTTCAAGTTCCAGATATTATAGATTCATCTTTTTAATGGATGGATGTATTTTTTCCACCCTTAATTAGAGGTCTAGAACCCTAAGACCGTAGAAATTCCTAGTCAGGAGCATTTTCCCTTCAATAAGTCCTACCTATCATGCAGATTAATCTAACAAATGAGTACTGAGTACTAAATAGTTAAACAAGAAAAGTAAGACGTGATTATCAAACAAGAATTAAGGAAACAGAAAGAAAAGAGAGAGGGGAGGAAGTTAAACCATGAGAAAATTGAATTCCAAAATTGAGAAAAAGAGACTTCTTTAATACTGAACACCACTAAAACATCTGGTGCCATGAGCTATTCCAGCATCTTGATATCTTCCAAGCTAAAGTTGTCGATCAACATATCTCCTAGACTGTGGCGCAATAGTAACATCCGATGCAGGCATATCTGCAGTTCCTTCCACACTAGTTCATTGCTGAAACTTACTTAGACTTGTAATACGGTCATCTGTTAAGATGGACCTCGCTTGGGCAACCTGAGAGGATGTTATCTCATGTGCCTCCACATATGGAGGTTGATAGGACTCTGGTGCCAAGAATGTGCCACTAGGTGTATGAGGTGTAGATTTTAGAACCACACGATAAAAACATGCTGTACCATCCACTTTCAGAACCTTCCTAATGAAGTCTGAAGGTGGCACCAAGAATATATTAGTTCCATCATCAAGTTTTCCAACCCCAACATAATCTCTTGAACTCAGGTACCTCATAAACTTTATGTATGAGGCAAATCTTTATCAGTATTATGGTAGAAGAATACAATGTTGATCCCTATAATAGTATCTAAATAGTATTTAGTCAAGTTCGATAACCCCAGTCCGGCTGAGCAGTTGACTACATCGGGGCTACAAAAAGAAAAAATGTCAGCACTCTATTGAAGCTGTTAAAATCCATACAAAATAGTTAACTTATCTAAGAATTATATATTTTGTGCTAAGCCAAAGAAGATCAAACATGCATATATTCTATGCTAACAGCTCTTCATGACACAATTTAGGAATGAATTTCATAAGAAATTCTATTAAATCATACTTACATCTCATATTTTATACTTTCCCCGATAGGAACACAGACAACACACCATATATAGTCATGGCCAGAATAGTGATGTCTAGGAGAAACTCTTGCATCACTGATGATGCTTGACTGACTGTTACGGGACGTGAAGGAACATTTCTACCAAATGGACCTAAACCATATTGTTCATCTAACACAGGACCCCAATCACTTGTTCTTATAGGAGGATAAGAACTATCATTTTCCCCATTAATCTCGATCTTTTAGTTTTCCTTTGAAGTTGGCTAGAATCAGTAATTATTGGTCTTGAAATAACAGGGTGAAACCTACCTTGCATACTCAAAGGTCTAGCTGGGATGTCTGAACCATAACGTGGCAAACATCCATATACATTAGAATTCAACATATTGGAAATTCTAGCCAAATGCATCTAACCTGGTTGAGGAACCCTATGTGGGCCTCAAATGTATCTGGATGTTTTCCATCTTACGATCCTGACATCCCAACTAGACCTTTGAGTATGGAAGGGAGGTTTCACCTTGTTATTTCAAGACCGGTAATTAATGATTCGAGCGAACTTCAAAGAGAAGCTAAAACATCAAGGATTGATGGGGTAAATGATAGTTCATATCCTCATAAAATAACAAGTGATCGAGATCCTCTGTTGAATGAACAATATGGTTTGGGTCCATTTGGCAGAATGTACCTTCCTGTCCTGTAACAGTCAGCCACGTAAAAAATGGTGATGCACAAATTTCTCCTAGACAACATTATTCTAGCCATGACTATATATGGTGTGGTATTATCACTAAGAATGGAACATTTTGTGTCGTGCTGTCTGTGTTCCTATCGAGGAAAGTATAGAATCTGAGATGTTAGTATAATTAATAGAATTTCTTATGAAACTCATTCCTAAATTGTGTCAAGAAAAGTTGTTAGCATAGAATATATGTATGTTTGATCATTCTTTAGATTAGCACATTTTATATAATTCTTATATAAGTTAACTATTTTGTATGGATTCTGTCAGCTACATTCAAGTGCTGACATTTTTCTTTTTGCAGCCCTGATGTAGTCAACTGCTAAGATGAAACGGGGTTAGACAAGTTGTCTAAACACTATTCAAATGTTGATATATGGTTTAACATTTTATTTTTCTTGCCTAGTATTGACGAAGATTTTTCCTCATACGTATAGTTTTTGAGGTACCTGTAATGACCCTCAAGGTCATTTTCTATGTTTTTTTATCTATCCACTATTTAGAGCTTTCCTGTAGTGACCACAATTATTTCTGACCTGTTGGGACTGACAGTTCAGTCACCGGGTTGTTCTTTTAGATTTTGTGCAAGTTTCCATATTTTGGAGCCTTTAAACTTGAACGGTTGACTTCAGTCAAAAGTTTAGGAAGACGGCCAAAGAATGCAATTCTGGAAGTTTCATCAGCTTCGAAAGGGCCATTTTAGGCTAGGGGCATGGTTGGTTTAGGCTCCGTGGCTTCTGGTGTGAGTTTGTGCCATTAGACATTTTAACTTTGAAGCTTAAGCCACAGGGTTGACTTTGGTCAACATTCTTGGTAAACATGCTCGGATGAGAATTTCATCAGCGAGGTTAGGTCTGTAATGTCGAGTTTGGTCTAGAACGACCTTTCGTGTTGTTCCCTACGCTTCCGGTCTAATTTTGAGTGTTCTTGTGGTTTTTAGCTTAAAACAAAACTTTGGTATGAGACCCACTTTTCATCGAAACGACCTTGGATGGGAGTTTTGATGGTTCCATTGAGTCCAGAATGCCTAATTCAATGGGGTAGCATTTTTCATTTGCACGCACGGGGTTCCGAATGAGTCTTGAGTACCCCATCAGAGAATTCAGAGTTGGAGCAAACCAACTCAAGTGCTGATATCTGGTAGTGACTTTTAGGGACCAGATATCAGACTTTTAGTGACTGGTTTTTTACCTTTAGCGACCAGTTTCGGGTTTTATATGCAAAGATTTTAGCTTTCAGCCCTTATTTTTAAGAGGTGATTTCTCTCTCATCCGAGCTCCGAAATTTGAGTGATTCAAAGTCCTGTGTGATCATTGGGAGCATGGATACTTCTGCTTAAAATTAGAAATTGTTGAGGAACCTTCATTTGAGGTGAATTTGAGCTTGAAGCTTCTGTATTGGCTTGGTTTTCTTATTACTGTTGTTATTTTTGTTGTGGTTGTTTTCGGGCCTCGGATTGTGTTCAATTTTGGAATACAAGTTTGAGGCATAGTTTAGGAACTTTTGATGGAGTCAATTTGGGGATTCCCAGTGCGGGTCCCTCATTCTCGTTTTGACTTAATTTTGAGTCCATTTCCAATTGTTCTGATTATACTGTCAAAACATCTGTAATAACATTTTGATTGATAATTTTATAGTTTGGCAGTGTATGGAAGTGTTACTGGTGCGGATAGCTATTGTGTGATGGATTTGGAGCGCTCGTATTTGGCTATGAGATAGGCTTCGATCTACTTTCTTAATTGAGCTTCTTAGGAAATGCCTAGTATAGATTTCATGTAATTTTGGATGGTTTTTGCTGGGTATTTAGCTTTCCTCTTGTTATTAAATCATTTCTTCATTCCGTAGGAGCCTTGGGCTTATTGTGGGTGTTGGGATTCTTAGTTTAGACTGTGGCTTCCATTGTGGAGTAAATGATCTTGCTTATCTTGTTAGGATTAATTTGTGGTTGCCTTAGACTAGGCTACATGTTAGGCTCACCTATTTGTGGGGTGTAGTAGGTGCCATAATGACCTTTGAAATCCGGCCGTGATAGTTTTTTATCAGAGTCTAAACATGCATTTTAACATATTATGCGGTAGTCTATCGTTCCTAGGGTTTCAAGCATTCAAATTACACATTCAATCAAGAAATTTTTGGAAACCCTAAGTCAAAACACCCACTTAGACATTGAATCCCCTTTATTTCTTTAATTTTAGCAACACACTCCAAACACCATCGTTCCAAGGGTAGTTTTAGGAGTAGTTTACATCAATTTTTATCATGGAAATTCCTACCCAAGGTCAAGTACAACTTCGTTGATATCAAATTAAACAATGAAACAAATCAAAGTTTTGGTGAGATCGATTACCTTACAAGTAAACTAAAGTTGAGGAGTGTGTTTGTTTCGACTTCTTCTTATGACCCAAGCAAAAGATACACCAAACCCGGACTTGAATGGGTGTCTGTGGAAGAAAGAAGGTTTGATCAATAATGGAAATAGGGAAATGGATTTTGGAGGAGATTTAGGGGAAATGGAATCTGAAGTGGGGGATGTATGGGAGTAAATGGGGGAGATTAGGGGATGAATATGGGGTAATTGGATGGTTTGAAACGGTTGGTAAAAGGAGGGAAATGGGGGATGTTTAAAAATGAAGGGGTTTTTATTTAATTAGGGGTCCGGGTCGGGTCGATTGTAACCGTAACTTGGACCCACAAAAACCCATCGACGGTTCGTGAGTCAATCGACGGTCCGTCGATGGGTTCCGTGGATCATGCTGACACTTAGTAAAAATTGAGAGACATACCTGGGATCTACGGATGCCAACCACGGTCTGTGGATTTTCCGACGGACCGTTGTTGGGACCCGTAGATCACTGCATCAACTTATTTTCTGCAGATTTCCCTTTTCTTCCCTGCACACGTAGCAAAAATTAGGACTTCCTTTTTACATTTTCTGGACACTTTAAAGACATGGACCCTATTCTATCTATATCTAGCCAACACTAAAACTAAAAAAATTAACAAACATCTATTTAGAAAACTGCAAATGTAAGAAAAACTCTCTATATCGAAGAGAAAAACTACTATAGTTGGCTAGATTTTACATCTTGGATTGCCTCCCAAGCAGAGCTTGATTTAACTTCGCGGCATGACGTAGACACCTTTGTTACTCAGACTTCACCAAGATCCCATTCCTCGATCACTTCATTGACACTCTCAGATTTCCCCAAGTAGATCTTTATCCTTTGACCGTTCACCTTGAACCTCGTTCCTTCCTTGTTATCGAGTTCAACCGCTCCATATGGAAATACTTGAGTTACTTTGAATGGCCTGGTCCACTTGGACTTGAGCTTTCAAGGAAACAAGCGCAACCTTGAGTTAAATAAGAGCACCAAATCACCGGAAACAAATTCACGCTTATCGATTTTCTGATCATGGTACTTCTTCATCTTATCCTTGTACAAGGCTGAACTTTCATATGCTTTTAGGCGAAACTCATCAAGCTCATTCATGTCATTCATTCTTTGACTCGATGCGGCGCCCCAATCTAAATTCAACTTCTTTAGCGCCCACATTGCTTTATGCTCTAGCTCTACAGGAAGATGACAAGACTTCCCATATACAAGTTTGTAGGGGGACATACCTATGGGAGTTTTGAATGCAGTGCGATAAGCCCATAGAACATCATCAAGCCTCCTTGACCAATCAGTTCTGTTAGCATTTACAGTCTTTGCAAATATCTCACGATTCGACACTTCAACTTGCCCACTTGACTGCGGATGATACGGGGTTGCTACGTTGTGGCGAACACCATACTTCTCAGGAAATGCCTTGAACAAGTTATTACAAAAGTGAGAACCTCCATCTCTTATGATTGCCCTTGGTGTACCAAATTTAGAGAAGATATTCTTTTTCAGGAATGTGGTGACACTTTTTCCCTCATTGTTTGAAAGTGCGACTGCTTCCACCCATTTTTATACATAGTCAACCGCCACAAGAATGTACTTCATCCCATTCGAACTCAAATTTGGACCCATGAAGTCAAGACCCCAAACATCAAAGAGATCAATCACCAGTATTGGGTTCATAGGTAGTTCTTACTTTTTGGAGATTCCTCCTTCACGTTGACAACGATCACAAGACTTGGTGAAATCATGAGCATCTTGGTGGATGGTAGGCCAGTAATACCCACACTGCAAAATTTTATGGGAAGTTTGGATACCACTATGGTTCCCACCATCAGGCGATGAATGACACGCCTCTAGTATACTCATCATCTCAACCTCGAGCACACAGTGACGAATAATCCCATCAGCACAAACACGAAACAAGTAAGGCTCATCCCAAAAGAATTTCTTCACATCAGACATAAACTTTTTCCTATGGTGAAATGACAAATCTGATGGAACCAAATCGCTTGCCAAGTAGTTAGCAAAATCTGCGAACCAAAGGATAAGATCATAAGAAGCAGCCAATACCTGTTCATCAGGGAACACATCATTAATCTAAACTCCACCCTCTAGCTTTCTCATAGCGTTCTCCTCTAGTCTGGACAAGTGATCAACAACCTGATTTTATGTTCCCTTTCTATCCTTTACCTCAAAATCCAACTCTTGCAGTAGGAGCACCCATCTAATCAACTTTGGTTTTGCATCATCTTTAGCCATCAGATACCTTAATGCAGAATGGTCAGTATGCAGAATGACCTTAGTACCAAGCAAGTAGGATCTAAATTTCTCAAATGCGAAAACCACCGCAAGGAGTTCATGTTCAGTCACCGTATAGTTCTTTTGAGCCACATTCAGAGCTTTGCTGGCATAGTAAATTGGATGAAGAATTTTATCTTGCCTCTGTCCTAATACCACACCAAGCGTCACCCCACTTGCATCACACATCACTTCAAACGGTTGCCCCCAATCCGGTGAAATAATAATAGGTGCCGAAGTTAACTTTTCTTTTGACTCTCCAAATGCTATCAAACAAGCATCATCAAAATCAAACTTACACTCTTTTTCAAGTAGCTTGAACAATGGGTGTGAAATCTTAGAGAAATATTTTATGAACCTCCGGTAGAAACTTGCATGCCCAAGAAAACTTCGCACACCTTTTACAGAGATGGGTGGTGGAACCTTTTCTATTACCTCAACTTTAGCTCGATCAACCTCAATGCCTTTTTACGAAATCTGATGACCCAGAACTATATCCTCTTTCACCATAAAGGGGCAGTTTTCCCAGTTGAGCACAAGATTGCACTCTTCACACTGTTTTAGTACTTCAGCCAAATATGTCAAACAATAATCAAATGAGTCACCTACCACAGAGAAATCATCCATATATACCTCTATCGTGTCCTCCACCATATCTAAAAATATCGACATCATACAACGCTGGAAGGTCGCTGGAGCATTACATAACCCAAATAGCATCTTTTTGAAGGCGAAAGTCCCATAAGGGCAACTGAAGGTGGTTTTCTCTTGGTATTCCGGAGCTATGGAGATTTGATTGTAGCCAGAATGCCCATCTAGATAACAATACAAATCCTTACCAGCGAGACGATCTAGCATCTGATCCATGAACGACATAAGGAAATGGTCTTTCTCAGTCCAGGAATTTAACTTGCGGTAGTCCATACACACTCTCCAACCAGTCACCGGCCTTATTGAAACAAGCTCATTTTTAGCATTAGGAACCACAGTGATTCCTGTTTTCTTTGGCACACACTGAACTGGGCAAACCCAACTACTATCGGCGATGGGATATATAACTCCAGCATCCAACCACTTAATGATCTCCTTTTTCAAAACCTCTTGCATAGGGGGATTTAGTCTCCTTTGATGCTCAATACTTGGCTTCCTGTCTGGCATGAGTTGAATTTTATAAGAACAAATACCCGGAGGAATCCCAATAATGTATAGTCCATCCTATATCCCTCTTAAACTGCTTCAACACCGATATCAAAGCCTGTATTTGCCCTTCACTCATGTCAGCAGCAATAATGACGGGCAATGTGCTATTTTGTCGCAAGAATACATACCTCAAGTGAGATAGAAGCACCTTAAGTTCCAGTTTTGGAGGCTCATCAACAGACGGTTTTACAGGTGGGGTATATCGATTCTTCATGTCTAATTCCAACCATTTTGGTTTGAAACAAAACTCGAACCTATCAAGTGCAGCAACTAGCTCATTGTCGTCATCAATACCATCACTGTCAAAATTTATTATTATAGCAGCTAATGCATCAAAACCTAACCTTTTTTAAATAGACACCTTAGATTCTTTCCCCACACTATGATTTATCACGATACTGATTTAAGATCACTTTCATGCTTCATAGACCTACAGATGTTAAAAGTTACCTCCTCATTGTTCAATCGAAACTTCATCTACCCTCTCTCCATATCAACCAAGGCACGCCCAGTAGCAAGAAATGGTCTCCCTAAGATGATGGAAACCTCAAAATCAACCTCGCAATCTAGTATCACAAAGTCTGCCGGAAAAATGAATGACTCTACTTTCACAAGGACATCTTGGAGCACTCCAACGGGCCTCTTCAATGTTCTATTGGCCATCAGTAAATGTATCGCAGTCGGCTTTGGAGCTCCTAAACCCAACTTCTTATATATGGACAATGGAATCAAATTAATGTTGGCACCCAAATCACACATAGCTTTTGCAAAGTGTAAAATCCAAATGGTACAAGGAATAGTGAAAGCTCCAGGATCCTCTTTCTTTTGCACAAGTGACCTAGTAGCAATAGCACTACAATGTTGCAGCTTCTCTTCATTCTCAAAACTTACAGCCCTCTTTTTGGTCACCCAGTCTTTCATGAATTTTTCATATCCAGGCATTTGTTCCAAAGCTTCTATCAACGGAACATTGATGGACAGTTGCTTCAGCATAGCAATGAACCTGCAATAATTTCCCTCTTCAGTATTTTTCACCAACCTTTGTGGAAATGGAGGTGGAGGTCTAGGCATGGGAAAAACTTTTTGGGTCACTTCAGCTTCCTTCTCCGTATCCAATTTAGGAGTTTCAGTAACCTCATTCTCATCCTCATTTTTTTCTATCATTCTTTCAACCTCATACGGTAATGGGGGGATCAATAGTCTGCTTTCCTCCGTGAGTAGTGACTGCCATACAATGCCCATCATTTTTTAGATTCTGGATGGTGTTGCTAGGAAGTGTGCTAGGCTGGCGTGGGTTCGTAGTAGCAGACAACTAACTAAACTGCTGCTCAAGTTGCTTTATCGACACGGCATGGGCATCAACTTTCTTACCAATTCCAAATAAATCATTCCTCTTTCACATTCTCATCTATCGCCTCAAACCTCTTCATCATTTTCTTCATCATATCCTCAATGCGAGTCATACTAGTACCAGCCTCTCTATCTGTATTACCTGGTGGAACATAGGTCTCAACCTTATCATTTCTATTGCAATAATTATTCTGATTGTATTTGTTATCACAATTGTAGTTCCCATCCTGGACATAGTTTCCCTCACGGTTGTAGTTTCCATAGTTCCGACCTTGGTTTCCTTGACCTTGGCGCCAATTATCTGAGTTAGAACCTTCGGAGTTGGTTCGGAAACCCCCGTCAGATCATTCACCAAATTTGCATCCTCCTCATAGTAATACTCCTCAACTGGCGGTGATGGAGTTCTAGTTAGATAATTTACTGCATTCACTTTTTCTGCACTTCCACTCACATGCTTTAATACCAAGCCAATTTTTGTCCTAATTTGAGCCATCTCTTCACGGATGTCATCATTTGATTGACTTGGTGCAGTTTGGACAGCAAACGTGCTCCTATCAGTATTTGCCTTTCTATTGCTCCATGCCTTATTGTTTTGGGAAATCCTCTCATGTTTTTCAGCGATCTCCTCAAAAGTGCACTCACCATATGATCCTCCAATAATAGTATTTAACACAACCTTTCCATTGTCATCCTGTCCTCGGTAGAATTACTCCTTCAGTGACTCATCATCTATGCGGTGATACAGAACACTCCTGATGAATCCAGTGAACCTATCCCATGAACTGCTTAACGACTCTCCAGGTAGTGCCGTGAAATTATTTAGTTTATCCTTGTAATTCAACTTCTTGGACATCGGGAAAAACCTCACCATGAACACCTTATGCAATTGGTCCCATGTATGGATTGAATTGTATGGCAACTCAGAAAACCACACAGTAGCATCACCAGTCAACGACAGAGGGAATACTCTCAAACCTATGATGTTCATATCTAATTCTGGTCTTCCCACACTACTCTTACAGACACTACACAATTTAGCCATGTGAGCTTATGGATATTCCGAAGCTAACCCAGAAAACAACCCTCTTGCTGTAAGCATTTGCGTAAGACTGCTGGTTACTACAAATGTATGTCACAGAGGTAGAGGAGGGAGAACAATAGGCCCATCTGATCCAACCGCAACTTAGTCAAACCTGTAGTTATCACGAGCCCTAGGTACTGGCGGATTCTGCACCCTTTATGCATTTCTGATTAGATGACCACATTGAACCTGAGCGGGCACATTAACAACTCCAGGAGGTTGAAACTCAGCCCCATCTCCTTGACCCTCTTAGATTGGATTATTGTGTACCCCTTGATTAGCCATTTTCCTCAAAGTTCTTCTCAATTCAGGATCGTAGGGGGTCAAGGGTTCACCTTGACTCCGTGTACTTGGAATACACAAGAGGTAAGACCTGTAGAAAAAAACATAAACATAAAATCAGGAAATACTAGACTAAAGTTCAAAAATGTAGTTAAACATAATCTAAAAGTCGTATTCCCCCGCAGCGGTGCCAAAATTTGATACGCTCAAATTACACGTCCCTAAAGAAGTATAAGCGATCGTTATCAAGTAAAGAACCCAAATTGTAGGTTGGGGTCGATCCCATGAGGAATATGATTTAGACTTAAACTTAACCCATAATTATATCTTTTTAGTCAAACTATTTCCGAGAAAAGTAAACAAAGGGGGGTTTTGTAACTAAAGTAACCGTTTGTTCATTTGAATTAATAAGTAACAAGTAAGCAAATATTCACAGTTTAGATACCAATATAAGATGAAAACTAGGTCATATGTGTTCCCCACAAGTTCTTAACGTAGTTTTCCTAATAATAGTAATTCTATCCCAGAGTTTGACATGCAAGGCCAATAAGTTATATATTCCTAAGCGATTGGTTATCTAAGTAGGAACTTTCACTCGCAACTTGGTAAATCTACTGGTGTGTGCTTTACTAACCCTTACCTTCACCCCAGATTAGTCCTCATGTCAATTGAGTTGGGTATTCACCCTCACGTCAACTGATTAAAGTCAGACTATTAGATAGCATCAAATCCTTAACTAAATCTCTGTTGTTTAATCTTTTTTCTCATTCATTACCCACTTTGTAAGATAAGTAGGAAAGAGGCGAGTTCTAATGTTATGCACCGCTAGAAAGACTTTTAAACGAAAAGATTAACAATACATGCATAAACACTATTCCAGAATTACTTAGTTATTAGTCATACGTTGTTATTTTCTCATGGTTCCCACAACCCTAGTTGTGGATTTAGCTACTCATGCTTTAGAGTTCACAATTCATAATAGGGTTAAAAGAAATCATGAACTTACAATTAGAATAGATGAAAACCAAAATCTTGAACTGAAATTCAATGTGCAAATTGCATAAAGTTAACTTTCGGAATTAAATTGCTAAGAGTTTGCAAAATAATTCCGAAAGACCAAAATAAAAGTATCCAATATTGTCTAACACCCAAAAACGGAAATAACAACTAGTAATTATAGAAACTAAATCCTAAACAAAATAGGAAACCAAAATAAGAAAAACTGGGTCAGACACGGTTTTCGATCTATGACAAAACCTACGGACCGTGGATTAGCCTACGGTCCATGGTTCACCTCCGTGGTTTAGCAGTTTGAAAATATTTCAGGTTCTTCAAATGACGATCCCACCTACGGTCCGTGGATTGGACTACGGCTTGTCCTATCCCTCCGTGTTTCAAGTACTGTAAATCAACTTTCTGATCAGAAACGACGGTCATGCAGGACGGTCTGTTATTCATTCTACGGGGTGTCGTTTGCCTCTGTGGTTCCACACTTGGTCCGAATTCCTTGAACTCACATCCATGAGCCATCACCTACGGCCCGTCACTGGACCTACGGTCCGTGGTTTGGCTCCGTCGACTGCTACTGCTGCCACTTCAATGCTTTTGTCTCTCAACTGCTTCCGAACTAATTTCCTGCAAAGATTACATCAAACCATTAAATCTAATAACAAAATAGCCCAAGACACACACAAACTCTAAGTGAAACGTATCAAAAATACCATAAATTGATGGTATATCACTTTGCCATCATTACAACGGTGACAAAATTACACTTTGAGGTGAGTATCAATTCAGCGAGGGACATCTTTCTTTTCGACCTATCAGGCTTATCGAGGTAGCATCTCAAGTTCCATGGGGTTATGAGGTAGGTCGTGGTGCTAGCAGCAGGTAGAGTTTAGGCCAGACCTCTCATGTTGATCATTCTGGACCTTCGGGTGTTGGGTCTCATGTTACTCCAATTGGGTCTTTAGGTAATTGCTCTTGATAATGGGTGTTATGGATGTGGCGAATACGCCACTATGTTAGAGATTATCACAGGGCTCAAGTGCAGCTTGTTAGGTGTGAAGATAGACATGGAAGATCATCACATTTTTCACGCCGGGCTTCACGCTATAAAGGTTGCAATGATTGTGGAAAGTTAGGCCACTAGTCTAGAGAGTGACCCAGGTGGGAGTTGCTTTTCCAAGTATTGCAGACATCTGATAGTCCCAGGATTGGGTGGTTGAACTTAGATATACCCGTGGAAAACTTGTTCATCAGCCTATAAATTGTCCCCAGAATGGGACCATGATGAGAGGTATTCATCTAGAGTAGTCTTATGGGTTATCATATCCTTCATTTAGAGGTTATGCCTTAGGTGTTTCCATTACTACATCAGGTGTTCATGTTGTGGTCGGACATGTTTTATTCTATGCTTTTGTAGGCTGGTCAGAGGTCAAGGCTTCAGGTATCCCTTCTTTGGATATGATTTTGTGGTTTATCTCGTTGTTTCTTATTTTGTGTGATTTGGTATTTTTATGCCATTAAGGTTTATTTGGCTTATTATCTATCATTGGCTTGTTATGGCTGCTTGATTTGAGGATTATGTATGTATTTTTCCCCTGTAGTTGATTTCTTTTAGTAGTGGATCGACTAGGTTGTGTTGCTATGATTTGGGAGTAGTGGTTGAGTAACTCCCTGTGACTTTGCCTTGGTAGTACTTTTGTGGTTGTGGCCTTGGGATTTTTGGTTTCCCTTTTAACCACCCTTATTGTGTGCTTTTTGTGTGATGTCGATCCTTGTTTTATAGGTGGATAGACCAGCTTTGCCCGATTTGAGTTTGGTATGTTGTAGGGACTACTTGGCTTAGTTGTGAGCCGTCCCTTTTGAGTAGTGGTTGGGAGATTGCTAATTCTCAGAGTAATGTGTTGGGTAGTTAGCCTTCTTTAGTTGTGCTAGTCCTTTTTTGTTTCTTTCTCCCTTTGCTTTAGTCTTTCCTCGATTGCGGAGTAGTTTTTTTGCTCGTTCAACTTCTTTTGGATTCGTCCGTTTGTTGTGGTCATGGAGGTTAGTTATGGACAACTGGAAATTAGATGTGTGATCATTTGTTGTGCCTGGACTAGCTGTTGTGTTGGTTCTTTATTGTTATGTTATAGCCCTCAAGGCCGATGTATGATTTGGGGTCAGAATGGTGGTGTTTATTGGTAATTCGTGGGATTTATGAGTTGGCTCTAGTTTAGGGTGTGTGGTTTTCTTTTTTCATGGTTGGTATCTTTTGTGGTTTGTGATAGGGTTGGTACCCTTGGGCCACTACCGGCTAGTTGACTATGTTGATACGCTGCTTGCCGGCTTGGTTTCCCTTAGGATGGAGTTTTTGGCTCAGATTTACGGTGGTAGAACAGTTTGTGGGCTCGTGGTGTCGGTGTTTCAGAAGTTCCTTTGGACGGAGTAGGTCACTGGCGTGGGGATCAGCGCTACCTTATCGTTCGTAGGATGGTCGTTCTTTGGATTAGTGTGGTTAGATTTAGAAGGTTGTATTTCAGATGGGTTTGTTGGTTTTGAGGGTTAGAAATGGACTTAAGGGTTTTACCATGGGCTGAGTTCCTTGTCTAGGTATTTGTCACTCCTCGATGTTCAGGAGAAGCCTATTGTTCTCTTAAGTTTGATGTTGTGTGGGCTTGTAGGAAGGTTTCAATTGGTGTTGGAGATGTTCAGGATAGCTAAGGACCGGTACAACGCTCTTGGTGTTTAGAAGATAGTAGATGTAAAGCATAAGGTGCGTTTTCAATTTGGGGAGTTGGGTTGCATCTACCTTGGTCTTGCGTTTGGTCAATTCTATTGTTTTGGTGTGGTGTTGGTATTTTCAGATGAGTATGGTGCTTTCTGGCAAGTTCTTTTCAGTTGGGTAAGACGTTGAGACCAAAATGGATTTGGTGGAGTTTTTTGAGTTTTGAAGTGAATTTGAGAATTTTCCTCTTGGCTTGAGTTCTGTAATGGCGTTGTTCGACTTAAGAGGGTGTCTGAGGGTCTGACGGAGCATGTAGACTCAGTATCGTCGTCTTTTTGTTCCTTTAGTTGGTGTCTATACTTCTTTGTTTTCTAAATTTTTTCAATGTTTAGAGCTTTCCTATAGCCACCACAAGTCATTTATGATTTGTTGGGACTGATAGTTCGGTCGCCGGGTCGTTTGTTTGGATTTTGAGCAAGTTTCCATATTTTGGAGCCTTTGAACTTAAATGGTTGACTTCACTCAAAAGTTCAGGAAGATGGCCTCAGAATGCAATTTTGACAGTTTCATCAACTCTGGAAGGGCCATTTGAGGTTGGGGGCAAGGTTGGTTTGGGCCCCGAGACTTCTTGTGTGAGTTTGTACCGTTAGACGTTTTAACTTTGATGCTTAAGCCAAAGGGTTGACTTGGGTCAACATTCTTGGTAAATGTATTCGGCTGAGAATTCCATTATCGCGATTAGCTCTGGAATGTCGAGTTTGGTCTAGAATGACCTTTAGTGATGTTCCCTAGGCTTCCGGTCTCATTTTAAGATTTTTGTAGTTTTTAGCCTAAAACAAAACTTGGGTGTGGGACCCACTTTTCATCGAAACGACCTCAAATAGGAGTTTTGATGGTTTGGTTGGCAATGGAATGCCAGATTTGATGGGGTAGCATATTTCATTTTCACGCACGGGGTTTTGAATGAATCTCGGGCACCCCGTCGGAGAATTCAGAGTTGGAGCAAATTAACTAAAGTGTTGATATCGGGTTTTACATCCAAAACTATCAGCTTTCAGCCCTCATTTTCAAGAGGAGATTTCTCCCTCATCCGAGCTCCGATTTGAGTTATTCGAGTGTGTCTACTTGTGATTATGATTAGAAGCTGTTGAGGAACCTTCGTTAGAGGTGAATTTGAGCTCGAAGCTGCTGTCTTGGTTGGTTTTCTTGTTAATGTTGTTTTTTTATTGTTTTTTTCGGGCCTCAGATTGTGTTCAATAATGGAACACAAGTTCGAGGCATATATTAGGATTTATTGACGCTGTCAATTTGAGGATTCTTGGCGTGGGTCCCACATTCTCGTTTTGACTCAATTTTGGGTCCATTTCCAATATTTGTGATTTTCGTGTCAAAACGTCTATAATAAAGTTGTGATTGATAATTTAACAGTTTGGCGGTGTCCAGAAGCGTTTCAGATGCGGATAGCTCGTGTATGATGGATTTGGAACGCTCGTGATCGGATTTGAGGTAGTCTTCTGTCTACTTTCTTGATTGAGCTTCTTAGGAAATGCCTAGTATAGAGTTCATATAATTTTGGATGGTGTTTGCTGGGTATTTAGCTTTCCTCTTGTTATTACATAATTTATTGATTCCATCGGAGCCTTGGGCTTATTGTGGGTATTGGGATCCTTAATTTAGACTGTGGCTTTGCTTGTGGAGTAGACGATCTTGATTATCTTGTTAGGATTGATTTGTGGTTCCCTTAGACTAGGCTGGACATTTTCTTTAGGTTGTGTTGTATCGCCTCGTAGTTATGATTGGCTACCTGTTAGGCTTATTTTGGGCATTCTTCTTGCGTTGATCCTTGTGACCTTGGTGGCTTGTCGTAGCCATGGGTTGGTTTTAGTTGTGCTGAGTTTGGGACTGGAGCGGTGTGATAGGGGTAGGGAGTCGTCCCTTGAGTTTGCTCCCCCTTTATTGATTTGAAATCTCTTCTTGATCCCTTTGGTTGTTGATTAGCGGTGGACATATTGTATCCTTTTGAAGCTTATGATTATATTATTAGGCCTGAGGCCATGTGTGAGGACCAGTTGGATCCTAGGTTAGTACTCTCTGCTTTAGTAGTGTGGTTTCAGTGGTTTTATAATTATTTGATTTGGAGTGCCTTGTTTGAATGCCAGTGATGGCATGCATTGCATGTTTGTTGATTCTCACGGATTTTGTGATACAATCCCAGTCCATGCCTTGGCATATTTATGGTTCAAGATGAGATACTATTTTACTCAGTTTTTATTTTAAACTTGTTTTAATGGGAGACGTACCACCTAATCAGTTGACTTACTGATTTTTTAGATAACGAGCCATCAAGGACATGTTCTCTTTTCTAATTGAGATATTAAAGGCATCTGGGTGATGCTCAGTTTTTATTTGATAAGATCCCAGCCCATGCCTTGGCATATTCATGCTTTTGGTTTTACTTACACATCTGGGTCAGTCTTGCTAGCTTATGCCTTTGGGAGTGGACTGACTGGCTGGGCGGTCTTGATACTTGAGATCCTCTTTGGAGTTGACACGCCCCCTAATCACTCTTGCTAGCTAGGCGGCTTACACCCTTGGGGGTGGACTGTTTGGCTGGACGGCCTGGATAGATTTGTCACTCTTGCTAGCAGGACTGAGAATTGACTGGAGTCATATGGTTATGGATGGTTCTGCAGCTCACCCTGCATTAATATGCATTACCTATCACAAGTATACTTGTTTGTTGTTTGTACCCTCCGGTTTATGGGGGCGGTTGGATTAAGTTTGATATTTGTACCTTCTGAGCTTATGGGGGTCCGCTTAGGTTATTGTTTCACTATATTCAGCTCTTGTTGTTAATCCTTTATTCCTAAAATACTTAGAGCAAAAAACTTTGAAGAAATTGATAAGAAACAACAAACTTTAAAGAGTATTTTCAAAACTAGAAAATTAAAACCAGTAGAAAAAATAGAATTAGAAACAATATACAAAATATTTTTCTAAAGATGAAAATCGAGCACACTGAATGCACAGTGTCCCCTTAAGAGAATTATTCCCCTCAAGTACCCGAGGTTATTAGAATATATTTATCCAGGATAGAACGATATTATTCACCGGTGTATTGATACCTATACCCACGGTATCAGCGAACCACTCAACGACAGTAAAGTACACTTAGAATACTTGATTTGGTAGTAGAAGAAGAAGTCCAGAAAATTGGTAATCTTAAAATGAGAGGAAATCCCTCTATTTATAGACAACAAAGGGTAGTGTGAAAAGGTGCTTATTGTGCCTTACAAAAAGGTCAGAATCCTTTGGAAAAGTCACAATCGTTCGGAAAGGTCATCGCCTTTCATAGAAGTCACAACTTATCATAGAAGTCACAACTCCTCATAAAAGTCATAACTTTTCATTAAAGTAACAACTCTTCATAAAAGTCACAACTCTTCATTTTTCATTCACACCTTTTAAAATCCAATAATTCTCTACATGAATGTGGAATGACTCTAAGACAATGAAACGGTCAAGTGTATACTTTACAAGAAAGAATTAATTGCATCTGGATAAGTAGGTTTCCCTTTGAACTTTCTGTAGTGAACATATGTCGGATATACTTGGTCAATCGGTAGATATGATATCCTTAAAACCGACGAGCTTTGGTGTATACCTAGACAACTATATGTCACACAATCAACTCTTTACCGTTTATGGTTCTGACGGTTGTGTTCGTTTTATCCATGAACACCTCCTGGTTTCATAAGTGTATATAGAATATACTTTTTACACTGATTCTCTTTGAAGCGGCTTCCACTTCACACTCATATAGGTGATTTCTAACACGTGTTATCGCATAGATACACTATTTGTTCAAATCTGCCAAGCTTAGCAAATCAATAAAAACCTTAATCTTTATTAACTCGTTAAGAAGCCTTCATGTTTCATCCTTCTTCTTGAGCATTGTCTTCATCATGAGAATGGATTGACTTGGTTGACAATACCGAGCCGTCAATCACAACTTTATTTTTCTCCTTGAACCTAGCTCTTGGGATCTCCAGTCTGCTAGGTAGAGTTACCGCCATGATGACTTGTCCTAAGCCATAAACCCATTCCCTTAGATGATCTTTCAACTGCCTCTCTAACTAGGCCTTTTTTTAGTGGATTTGATACATTATCTCTTGACATTACATAGTCAATTGTAATAATTCCACTAGAGAACATGGACCATATGAAAGAAGTAAAAAACTATGGGAAAAAAGATTGGATAAGAAAAAATGGGAACCAAAGACAATAAATGAATAATATAACTTCTTAGACCTAGATTGCGTAGCAGATATAAATAAAACTGTACAATTATGGGTAGGATACATAGCAAAGCAACTAATAGATAATAAGATATCAATGGCAGAAACACCAGGATACATAGAAAGAACATTTATAGGAACAGTAAAATTATGGTTACAAAATCTAACAGAAGAAAGTACAAAAATATTAAGAAATAATCAGAAATTTGATGGTGGAACAACAACAACACCTATAGATATTTTAACAAAATATGAAAAAGCAGTGAGAAATGAATTTAGTAGCATGACAACAGCAGTAGAGGAACAGCATAGAGAAAAAACAGTAATTAGAAACTTAATGAATAAACTAGAAATATGTAACATGTGCTACACAGATGAATATACTTGTGCATTTAGGGAATATTATTATAAGGGAACATACAATGTTGGAGAAGGAAAAGAAACAAGAAAATTATACTTCACAAAGTTACCAGAACCATTCAGCTCAAAAATTATAAAAGATTGGGATAATGAAGGATTATCAGATACCCTAGGAGCTAGAATGAAATATTTACAAAAATGGTTTGCAGAATTATGTGAAAAATATAAAGAAGAAACAAAAATAGAAAAGACGTTGATTAAAAACTTAGCATGTTGCAAAAATAAAACAGCACCACAATTTGGGTGTATAGACAGAAACTATAAGAAAAAGAATAAAAGATATAAAAAATACAGGCCAAACAAAATAAAGTACAAATATAAGAAACCAAGGAAGAGATATTTTGTAAAAAATTATAAAAATAAAAGACCATATAAGCCCAAGAAAAAAATATCCGAACGTACATGCTACAATTGTGGAAAACTAGGACATATAGCAAAAGACTGCAAAATGCCAAAAAATTCAAAAAGAAAACAAATAACAGAAATAATAGTAAATGATGAAGAATACATACAACTAGAATACTTAGATTATGAATTAGAAAGTGACGACAGTATATATGAATTAGAATCAGAAGAAATGAAAGACTCGGAAACAGAAAATAATGACTGAAAAAGACATACAAATAATAAAACAAGAAAAATACCAAGATGAGGAATAAATCAGAACAAAAAATAATATTCGACAATAACATATTTGAAGAAATAAAAGGTAAAGAACTAGACTTAAACATTAAAAAAGTATTAGAAATACCAACTATAAAAAACTGGTTCAAAACCCAAAAAGAAGAATATTATGTAATAAGTCAAAATGAACATATAATAGACTGTAAATATACTAAAGGAAAAGCTAAAATACCTATAATAAACAAGAGGATAATAAATAAAGAAATACAAGAAATTAAAGCGAAAAATCCAATTAAATATGTACACTTAGGAGGAACGGAAATACTCATAAAACCATGTTTTAGAGAAGGAATAGATACACCAATTGAAATTTATTTAGCTGACGATAGGATAATACAACCTATAGAAAAAAGTATAATAAGCGCTGTAAGAGGAAATCTTATATACCAAAAACTTAAATTCATCATAAATGCTAACTATTCAGTAGCATTAACAGATACAAATATAGACAAATCATTAGTATTATACTGGAAAATGTCAGGAATAGAACTGGCACCAGGAAGTAAAA